>CM035843.1:132349970-132579970 GCA_020510985.1 Pholidichthys leucotaenia
GTAATAGCATCGATGTGATATGGGTGCATAAATCCAGCTTAATAGAGCAGTCCCAAAATGCATGATTACACCGAATACCTAGAATCTCTAAGGGTAATATCTCATGGACCTACAAATGCTGTTCATGGACGTGGCAATTTTTGGATTCAAAAACTTTTCTGGCAAATATCAGTGAAAATTAAGCTAGTATCTCATGGAGCAGCGAATGCTGAGGAATGGTCAAGAACGCTGCACTTTTGGGGTTTCATCCGAGTTCATGAAAGGTTGCAACTAAGGATGCAAGTTATCGGTTAATTCATTAATTGTTAATTGATTCATCTTATCAATCGATTAACAATTAATTGATAAGCGGCAATTTTCCTGAGAATCTGAATTTCCCTCGGTACAATAGTCTATCTTTAACATACAAAAAGTTAATTACTGTTTTTGATATACTCAATAAAACATGAACATCCTATTCCTCAATGATTTATTGTACCATTTGCATTTTTTTTTACTACAGACAATGGCATTTTTTGTAGTGCAATAAATTTTGCACTGTATAGTGTGTTAGTACACACTATACAGAGGAAATTCAGACTGGGCCTAACTCAGTGGGGCCACAAAAGAGGGCTCTAGCCTCTGAGAAGTTTCCAGGTCAAGACCTCCAGGCCTAAACCAGCAGAAAGGACTCTGCCATCAGGGCCCCAACCTCAACTAGGATTGGGCCCATTATGTGCTGGTGCATCTCAGTAAATTACAAATGTCATGATTTTTAATTTATTTTAAAAACTATTATCAATACCATAAATTTAACTCAGCCACAGGGGGTGCACATGCCAGTGTACTCCTAGTAATGGGTCGCAAGCCTGGGTAAATGGGGAGGGTTGTGTCAGGAAGGGCATCCGAAATAAAACCTTTGCCAAATCAAACATCAAACATGTACTCCACAGTATCTGCTGCTGGCTAATATATATTTTAACTTTTAACTAATATATATTTTAAGCCCATCCAGGGACAAGAGTTGCAAATTAGCTAATAGCTATACACTCTATGTGCAACACATCAGATTAATTGTCTTTGATTAATTGTCTATGTTTATTGCACTGTCCCTGTCAAATAAACTAATCTACTACTACTACTACTACTACTACTAACTGTTGACCAGTATCACTTAATCTTATCCTACACTTTATTACATGTATAGTTTATTTCTCTTATCTTATCATGTTTAATGTTGCAGCACTGTACCGAGACAAATTCCTAGTTTGTGTACTACATGAACAATGGCAATAAACCTGATTCTGATTCTGATTCTGGATCATGACGAATAAGACTTTCATACTGGATCAGCTGAGACATAGAAAATCTATGGGATCAGCTGAGTCACCGTGTAAAGGCTCGTAAC
This sequence comes from Pholidichthys leucotaenia, assembly GCA_020510985.1. NCBI lineage: Eukaryota > Metazoa > Chordata > Actinopteri > Cichliformes > Pholidichthyidae > Pholidichthys > Pholidichthys leucotaenia. The sequence continues at coordinate 132,351,358 of CM035843.1, forward strand.
CCTGCACCCCACAACCTCAATGACCTGAGAACCGCCCTTCAAGAAGAGTGGAATGCCATTCCTCCGCAGACAATAAGTCAACTTGTGAACAGCATGAGACGTCATTGTCAAGCTGTAATTGATGCTCAAGGGCACATGACAAGTTATTGAGACACTGGCATTTTTTGTTGTGGTATACCACCACTGTTGTTGGCTTTTGTTTCAATAAATTGTTTGACATGAGGTAAATCACCATTGCATGCTTCTACTTAAATGCCCTACTTTCATGATATTTTATCACTGTAGCGTGAAATTTTAACATTTACCATAAATTTTACCCGAAAGCCAAATATCCCTAACTTTTTGTGAGTAGTGCAACTGCTTCATTGTTTGCATGTACTATGTCAAGCATTTGACGCATGCACATAACCATCATTTTTACTTTCAACCATGTGCCAGTTTGTTCATAGTCCATATAAAAGAGAAGAAAAACAAGAACCACGCACATTCTCTTCTTTGTTTAGTCTCACCTTGTCACATTTTTTAATTCGTCGTTGTCTTCTTCTTCGGCTTTGTGTGCTGTGTCAGCAGCGCCACCTCTTAAATGGGAGGCTGTCTCTTGCGCATGTATAGTTAACGCGCACAGACGTGGTCAGAAAATTTGGGCTGCACATACTCAGCCATGGAGAGGCCCCGCACAGCCTTGTGAAGTGGAAACAATGAGATAATTTACGTTACACAGGCCTCGTTCTCGAACAGACGAACAGAGAGGATGTGGAACATAAACCCAGCTTTAGTTATCAGGCTTCTCTCCTCTGGAACCAGCTGCCAGTTTGGGTTCATGACACAAACTCGACTTCTGGCTTACGAATAGGGTTAAATCTTCCCCTTTTGTTGAATCTTCCCTTAGTTATGCTGTTATAGGTTTAGACAATGGTTGGGGTCTCTTTCTGGGATTGTGGGGTCTTTAACCTGTTTTTCAAAGTGCTATAAGAAGACGAGTGCTGTGAATTGGTGCTACATTTCTGCCATTTTTCAGAGCACTGCACAGAGTACATCACGATGCATCAATTCAACTGTGTTTTTGTCTTTGGTCCACACCAAGCCACAGATTCTAACATCAATAACTCTTTTCAAACACTCTCCAGAGCTGAGAAACCTGATAATAACAATACATAATAAATAAACAACAAGTGATCAAGACTGAGTCTCCTGCTGCCTGTATTTATTTTACTCGCAAAGATAAAACAGATAATGTTCTAGTCAATACTTTCACAAGTCGAGCGGATGGCACATGTCTTAAAATTACTAAATCAAGTCACTCATCAAGCACAAATGCTGAACATTCTCTGGCTGAGGCTCATCACTAGAGAGGATTTACTGCTTTTATTTTGCCATTTTTATATACCATGCAAATGAAACATGTTTTGGTTTTAAACTGTCACTCTGGCTCAGAGTAATTCTGAGTGACACTGACTATTTTCTGTAGCTTGACAGCCAAGTGTTAAGCGCAGATGATGACGATGGTAGAGAGCAGAAAGGAACTTCTGAAGGCTGCAAGGCAACTCATCCTTCTCCAGGTTCTCGACTCTTCTCTTTTGGCAGAAAAAAGATAACCCAAATGGGACAGCCTGTAGCCATTTGGAAACTTTAAGAAAAACAGAACCACACATTAAACTGATAAGGGTTTTCCAGAGTTAAAAAAAAAAAAAAATCAATGACGTGTAGCATGTGGTCTCTATTTCTGCCAAGTGCTGCCAGTCAAACCAGCTGATATTTGGGTAAATCCATGTCAGATCTGGATTTCAGAAAATGTTCCCAACTGACCATCTCTGATTTCCTTCTTACTTTTACAAAATAATGCCATAAGTCTCAGTGACCACAATACAAAATTTCATCTGTATATCTTCATTAGTTTTTAGATATTAGGGTTCTGATAATGGGGTGTGACACTGATTTTACTGTAAAAACGTATACCCAAATAAATATAAGTTTGGTGAAAGAAACCAACTTCATATTCTATGCATATATTAATGCAGGTACGCTCTTTCCTGTGATATAATTGTTTTTATGGTAGGCCCTGCCATACATTAACAATATGCATTTGAAATATAGGCATGAAATGATTTTTTTTTTCATTTTAATGCCTCATAAATAAGAACATCTTATTTATTTTAGAAAAATACTTAGTCACCACAATAGCACTGTTATCCGAGACATAAACACCAACATTTGAAATATCTGATGTGCTTCAGTGTAATACAGAGGGCCAAAATTGCTCCTAAGCACAGACAGAACATTTTTTTCAGCAAGTTATAATTTGGAAAATATGCAACTGTAGCTCTTCTTTTACAGAAATTAAAGACATCTTATACCTTAGAATAATTCCTGAAAATGTCATGCATCTATCATGGATAGTTCAAAAGTAATAACTTATTGAACATAGCATCCTTTTCCATACGATTCGTTTTTACGCAAAATCAGCATCATGCCCCGTTGTCAAAACCCAAATATCTCAAAAACTAATGCTATAAGATGTAAGGATGAAATTTTGTATGGTGGTTACTGAGACTAATAGCATTATTTTGTGAAAGTATGGAGCAAATCTGAGATAGACAGCTGGGAGGCCTCTGGTGACATCACATAGACTGACCTGAGTATGAATGGAGAGAATAATTTACAGTCATTCAGAGGGCACAGGTGTCTTTATAAAGAACATTTCCAAGGTTAGCCACCTCAGTTAATATTTGAGAAATGATTCAGTGAACAGATATTGCAAAAAACATAGCTGTGTATTTTGCAGCCCCCATCAAAAATAGCAACCTGGCTGTGATGTCACCAGAGATAACAGACCCTCCAATCACCATCAGTAATGAAGATATGCACTAGTTTAATCTCTAAAGAGGAAAACAATAAAAGTCTGTGCTGAAGGAAGGGACCACAACCTTATATATATGAACGGCCACCAGCCAGAAATTAATCTGTGCTGTGAGGGAAACCATTGGAGAACCACACAGCTATTATGGTGAAATGTTTAGCTTATGATTACTGTTGGCTTATGATAGTTAATAATGTAAAAAGTTCAGTTAATATCATTGCTTTGGTCTTTATTATGTCCCCTTTTCCCTCAGAATTGTACACTTTAGATCATGTTAGAATTTGAAGGTTGGTATGACCTGCACAAATACAGTAATTACTACTACTGAGTAAATAAACTTGATCCTCACAGAGAGCTGACCCAGACGTCTTCCTTATGTTACCCAACATTATGCATTATGAAAAAAAAGAGCAGTTTTTGAAGCAGAGATGAAAATTGACAATTCAAATCAATCAGTTATAACTCAATAACAAAACCTGCACTATTGTTTAAAGGGTGCAGGGTTTCCTCTGGTAACATTTCTGGGTGGCGGCCCGCCTCGCCAGAAAATTTACCGACACACCAAGAAGGAGATATGAATTTAAGAAAAATGTATGAAGCAATGACTTTCTGCAAGCGCGCACACGAACAACGCATGTGGCCATCATCCGCACGGAATTTAGAAGCACCCTACCCACGCGAGCTTTTCAGTCAGTCAACAGGCAGTATCTCGCTAGCAGTAGCAGCATCTTAATGGAAAAGGAGTGAAAACCGGGAGTCAAACAGCAGAAATGGACTCCATTTGAAGAGAAACTTTGTGAAGAAGTCCGCTGTTTCTTCATTGGTGAAAATCCTGGCGCATCAGCGCCTTGGCGCTACCTATCGGGCAGGAGTGAAACTACAAATGGTGATTTTGTGCATGTGTCAACCACTTGGCCCGGGTAGATGAAAAAAGTGAGCATGTACAGCGCCGCGTGTGTGCCGGGCTCGTCCAAAGTGTACGCGGACCAAGGCAGACTAGAGGGAAAATGCAGCATGAATAAGGCTTGACTGTCCGACAGAAACACTAGTTTATTAAAGTATTTTAAATGCGGGAAAAAAAAATCAGAAGAGGTATGTCAGCACTGGAGGCAATTATCATGGTTTTAACCTGCTGGAAACAGGAGCAATAACGGGAGAGTCGCTTAGCTAAGAGATGTGGTTAGAATTCAAATGCAGCCAGCTTCATATGAAGGGAAAGGCAAGGGCGACTACTGAATTGCTGAGGATATATTTCACCAGCCACTACAATATTAAGTTATGTTCCCTATTATGTACCTGGCAAGTTAAGATGACCGAAATTCACCAAGTCAATGACTTTAATCCGTCAGCAGCCTTCAGACAAACTAAACGCGCCATTATTTGGATTTCAAAATAAGGGAGGTTTTTCTTGGCGGTGAAGAGATTTCTAAAAAAAACCCAAACTATAAATATATAGAAATATTATAACAGAAATAACAGCATCTTTGGTCATTTAAGTTAATTTAAATCATTAAATACAATTTTATTAATATTTTTTCTTTGTAATGAGAGTTAAATTATTGTTCTGACTGCAAAGTTATGGTCAAAATATAATTTGTTATAAGGAAAAAGTAAAAAAAAAAAAAATACCAGTCTGTTTCAAATTTATTTAAAAAAACAGTAATTTTATTTAAAAAAAAAAAACAGACAAAACTAAGCCATAAAATAATCCACAAATTTACAATAAAGTTTCAAATGTACAAGAAAAGTGAATTTTACAAGAGGAAATTACAAATTTGAGGAAAATGGTTTCAAATTTAGATAAATTTACAGAGAAAAGTAGAAAACTATAAGAAAATTGTTACAAATTTTGAAGAAAAACCTCAAACCTTCAAGACTGAAGTCATTTCTCAAGTTTTAAGTGGGTGCTCTTTGTACCCTTAACTAGAAATGTTTGGTTGTCTCCTTTAATTTACATGGCACTTGATATTTTCGAACCTGTTTGTATACCACCATAGACAGAGAGAGAAGCTGAATTAGTCAGAGCTCAGAGAGGGCAAGATTAGACAAAAGAGAGGAGCCAAGGAGAGGAAAGTGTTCAGGCAGAGGGTCCAGGAGAGGTGAGAGCAGAGGAAGGAGAGAAGGATGACACCAGTAAAAAGTCCAAATACAGGACGTCTGGGTGGGACCCCAAATGGCCCAATATTCCAACATTCAAGCCTTGGTTGTACAATACTTCAAACTGTAAGTTCCATATATTGTGGGGTTTCCCCTACATTTGAAAGTGCCATGAGATGACTGTTGTTGTGATATGGCGCTATATAAATAAAGTTGAATTGAATTGAATTGAATATGCACGGTAGTGGCTCAGGAGGTAGAGCGGGTCGTCCAATAACTGGATGGTTGGTGGTTCGAATCCCGCTCTCCCCAGATATCTTGCCGTTGTGTCCCCAGGGCACTTTACCCACCTTGCCTCCAGTGTCCATAACACTGGGTATGAATGTGTATAAATGTTCGGTGGTGGCCGGAGAGGCCGTTGGCCCAGACTGGCAGCTGCGTTTCCGTCAGCCTGCCCCAGGGCAGCTGTGGCTACAGTAGTAGCTTTCCACTACCATTGTCTGTCTGGAGTGAATGAATAATGTATCTGTAAAAAGCATCTTTGAGTGTCTATGATAAAGCACTATAAAAATCTGATGCATTATTATATATGCAAAGTTATTGTGCAAAATTTAAAAAAAAGAAATAAATAGTATAAAATTAACATATTCATACATATGTTTTCTGCTCCCCGGAAAAATATGTTGCCACCGCGCCAAGGTCTTTAAGCCAGAGGAAACACTGAGGTGTACTTCAAAGAGACATATTATGTACAGATGTTTTCAAATTTATCTTGCAATATTCACAAGTCTCCAGATCTGCTAACCTTCAGCCTTGACCTTGAGCACAATGTGGATGCAGACCCCCTGAGAATCAGTGTGTGTGGTGAGCATCAGGTCAATTGACCAGGAGAAGTAACTATTTTTGTGAAATGTAGATGAAATGACAACAGCCTTAGCATTGAGCTAATAATTCAAGTGCACACTGAAGTGGTTCAGTTCGTTGAGCCATTAAGGGATCTGAGACCCAACAGACAGCTATAGGCCACAGCCGCCTGTGTCAGCATGTATTTAATAATAATCAAAGCGTCCACACCCCAAACCCTTGGCTGTAATCTCTGAGTCTGTGGGGACTGATACATTCTACAGTCGGCCTCAAGATTAACGGCTGTCTTTGGGATAAAATTAAGAACTGTGCTCAGCAATTATAGAATTTTTTTTGCTTAAATTATCCAAACACACCATGAAACTGATCTCATTACGCTTTTCCTTATTTTCTGTGTTGGAATGGTTGACCCCCTGATTAAACACTCCCACAATTTCAAATAATGAGGTCAGTGTGTGTACAAGTAATCCCTGTGAGCCCAAAGCTTAGGCTTCAGACTGTTTCATTTCTAATCTTGGCTTATTAATGTCATCGGGGGAGGGGGGTCTATTAATGTGGTCATCTCAGGCACGCAGATTACAGCGTGAAGCCAATCAGAATAAAGTGTGTTTAACAGGAGCGGGATAGGTGCTAAAGCAGTTCACTTCAGTCAGTAGATCAACTCAGTGCGGTACCAAGGATCACTAATCATGAAAAGCTACTCTAGCAGAGTCACTGGATATTAAAAAAAATATGCAGAAAATCAGCAAAAAAGGCCCATTAAAGGAGAGACTTCAGCACTCATCAATTGTAACTGGCCTGTAATCTACTGAATCAGACACAATGTTATACTTTAAAGTGTCTGTGACACGATTTAGGAACTATGGCTCAATATTCAGTATGAATTTATCTTCACTCGTCTACATAGTTGGTTCTGTTGGCTTAGAACACTAAATAAGTGGAAAAATATTTCTAAGTGAATTTAAATTTAGTGCCGTGTTGCAGTAACGCGATATCCGGAGACTCGCCTAGTTTCCGGATATGACGTCATGAAAGGAGTTTAATCTTGGCTGATCCATGTGCTATCAATGTAAACAAGCTGTTTAGCTTCTGTGTCAGCGAAGAAATGCCGAAACGTTGCGTGGTGGCTGGGTGTTCTAATTGCCCCAGTGAACATATAAGCCTGTTCTCATTCCCAAAAGATCCCGATCTTCTTAAAAAATGGGCGAAGCAAGTACAGAGAACAAGGAATAAATGGCATCCAACACCATCTTCTGTACTCTGTAGCAATCATTTCACTGCAGACAGTTTTGAGGAGGCGCCTGCTATACAGGAATCTTTAGGCATGAAAGTTTGTTACAAATGAGTTCTAAAACCGACTGCCATACCTACGGTTTTTAAACGAAAACCCACAGCTCAAGACAATATCAACATATCAAAACTGCGCAGAGAAGCAAAACTGTCAAAACTCGCCCGGAAAAGAGTAAGTCCCTTTGTTTATGTTTTAGGGTGTGATAGAGGTGTGTCTACACATAAGATCTGCAAAACAATTGGGGTGTTTAGTTATAAAGTATCTTGTTGCATTATCTGTAACTTATAAACTGTGACAAACACATACAGTTGTGCATTTTTTATATTTTTTTAAACAAATAACCAAATTAGGGGATATTTACTTGTATTGAGATTTGTATTTTTTCTACTATTCAATAAAAAAAAAAAAAATCGCAGGCCTTTTGGTGATTTTTTTTTTTAAACCAAATTAGAGGTAAAAGAGAATAACCACTAAAATAAAACCAAATTAGGGGTAAAAGAGAATAACCACTGAAATGAAGGAGACTGGATCTCGGCCGTCTAGGCACTTCAATTTACAACATAGCAAAGGTACATGATCAAAGTTGCACATCCAGTTCTTTTAGATCTATCTGTATATTACCATTCACTGTTTTGGAGGCGACCGATGTCCATCTCTAACCCTTCACCGTCAGACCCTTCATCCTCTGAAACATGCGAGTCATCGTCGCTTCCTGAACAATATGGTTCAAATAAATAGGGTTGCAGTCCTTCGTTAGAACCAACTCGCTTTTCTTCATCACTCGGTCCTGCTTCTTCCTCAAAAACTATTGACAAATTGCTCAAATCTTCGCTGAAATCGCTCACAACTTCCTCCACTTCAGTGTACTCAGCCATTCTTGTTTGCATATTGGGTTCCTCTCATGACGTCACAATATGGCGGCGCCGTTTGACCCAATTTCGACAAACGAACATTGCAATCTGCTGCATCACGATGTAATTTATGGTAGTATATGGAACAAAATTTATTGAATTTTTTTGTCTACACAGAATAAAAACACAGTAGTTCTTTCTAATGATGTCTTGGTTGAATTATGTCACAGACTCTTTAAACTCATGTACTGCAGAAGTGTCGAAATTTCTTGATTCTCAGATATCTCGATGTCCCATTGTTAATGGAGTGTTATGCATACCAACACTGCATTGATTTTCTGGCTCCTCTGTGGAAGTGTTAGCAATAGCTGGCCCACACTGCTATCTGACCGGTCATAAATTACAGCCCATCAAAACATGGACGCAGTGCCATTGCCAGTTTTAGCTGTGAAACATGCCATTTTCTACCTTAGCTTTTAGCACTTGCTGGTAATCTCCTTATGAAGCACTTCAGAAAGGTTGATTGCTAGCACTATTCCTAGCAAATACAGTAATCGACTAACCGACAAATGAATGAAGCAGCCACGCTAGCAGCTACAATGCTAACGATTAAAACAGCGCTAACTGTTCTGCTGTAATGTAGTCATTTGAGAAGGAATTCACATGAACTTCATGTGTTACGTATCCAAGATGTACAATGCAACACATAATCATATCAAACAGAATAAGCACAAAATAAGTACATAAACCCAAATTATTATTATTGCATTATGCACAATATTTTTATATTTACAGTATATAAGTATGTGTTAACTAACAGGCTATCGGGGAAAAAAGAGAAGATTCACAGGTGACAAAGACAGATATTTATCTAGTGTGTCCCAGTTGTGTGGCACTGATTTTTCCCTGAAATGGACAACAGCAGCCTAAACAATTTCAGATCAGTTATTTTTAGAGGCATAAAGTTGATCAGCCACACTGAAGATATGGGAGAGCTGTTGAAACCAGATTAAGAAGAGAGATAACAATCAGCGAGCAGCAGTATGGTTTCATGCCAAGAAAGAGTAAAACAGATACAATGCTTGCTTTAAGAATGATGATGGAGAAGTATGGAGAAGGTCAGAAGGAGTTGCACTGTGTCTTGGTGGATCTAGAGAAAGGAACTACTACATTTTATAAGGAAGTCAGGAGTGGCAGAAGTGTGTGTGGGTGGTGCAGGACATGTATGAGGACAGCCAGACAGTGGTGACAGATGGATTCAAGGTGGTGGTGGGACGGCATCACAGATTGGCTCTGAACCCCGCCTCAGTAGCCAACCAGTATTGGCCACCACGTAGGGCCTGGCGATATGTGTCAAAAATCATATCTTTGATATGATTATTCTATATCTCAATACTCAATATATATTTCAATACAAAAACTATGGGTTATCTAAACTACAAATGATGATGAATAAATTCTTTTGGTAAAAATTGCCAGAAAATAAATTAAACCATTGTATACATATGCAATTTAAATGTATACAGAGTAGGTAGCACACATAATGTTGACAGTTTTAATCAGCTTTCTCTCACACACCCACATTAATAGGTCTGATAGTTTATGGAACTATCTTTTTGTACAAGACAACACATTTCTAGATGTCTCACCTTGTGGACAATATTAGGATATTAAGTTTTTACTGAGCATTATGCATTGGCATTTTCTTTCTTATTTCATATAAATGTATTCCATACTACACTCAACTCACCAATGGCTGGATGAAATCTGTGGCTGAAAACACCGCAGCCATCCACATATTCTTTCTCTAGACATGTTTTTGTGGGCACTTCACCAGCGCTCTTAAAAAAAATGGATCATGGTGCTCTTTTAGTCTAATTCTGATTGGGTGGTTACAGAAGTGTGCTGCTAATGAGCAGTGTGAGTGCAGCGACACTCACCTTTGAGAGGGTTTGTGCACTGAGTGGAATAAATGAACTAAATAGAAAATGAACAAAAATAGAGTATTAAAAACAAACACGCTCAGTGGACATGGAGCCTATGCCACAGTGCAGTTATACATTTTTCTTGGGGAAAATAGCTTGTCTAGAGAACTGAGGCTTACGTTTGTATCTGGTCGGAGTGAGGGAGAAGAGGTGGAGGTGGAGAGGGGTGAAGCTGCAGGGCAGATGGGAAGTAGAAAGCAGACGGGAGTATTGATGTAAACGATACTGGGTCACCCTTTGTCGAGAGTGAAATATACTGATGTATTCTGAATTATAGCAATATCACCCAGCCCTATTATCACCCACCAACAAACAGTATTTCAAACACTGGTAGTGGCCTGAAAATTTTGAATGATTTTGTATTCAACGCAAAGTGAATCCCTTTGCATTTGAATCCTTGCAGGTGAATCCTGAATAGAATCAAATTTTGAGTGAAGAATCACACCCCTAATCACACCAATAACCTACTGTGAAATACAATCTTTCACAAACCTGCTGGTCACACATGTGCAGGTGTAGCATTACCTCCACCTCCAGTGTGTTAGTGTGAAGGAGGCTGTGACAGATCAGTGTCACCTCATCTGCCTCAGCCCAGTCACACACACTAAAGACGTTTTGACAGGAATCCTCCAGGCGGGATACGGCGGCAGGTTGTGGGTGATCTGCTGCCACTACCGGCTACAAACAGGAGCAGTCAGATATACACGAACAGAGGATGATTTACGATAGTGTGGCTACTGCGGATCTAAAGCAGTCGCTGTTCTGATTTGATCATTAACTCCTCGAGCAGCAAACAGCCTAATTATCATTCCCATCACCACCAGGTGACTTCGGCAGTAACAGATAACCCCACTTTGATCTCGGGCTGCCCAGACAACGCTGCAGCTATCTTCTCTACTTTATAGGCATTAGACCTTCGCTTTCATTTCCCCGTCTACATCACTGTTGCATCATTTACTAATTGCATTTCTTACAATCTACTCAGAAAGAGAGAACGAGCCAAAGAAAGAAAAAAAAGATGGAAAAAGTATGGATGGCCCCCGTGGGTCCATACTTAATATGAGTTAAATAATGTCACACAGACTGTGTATAAATGAGTAAATGTGAGGATGAGAAAAGGTTTTTCTGGACAGTTTTTCAAAGTGTGTAATTGCTCTGAACCTTGAAGGTCGCAGCCTACACTAAAGCGTGGGCCTGCCCATAAGTTTCGGGCCTGAGGCGTCAACACATTTATACAGAAAACAGTATAGCTGAATGCATTTTAAATGCAATTACACATGTTGGCTCATAATATACAAACACTATCACGCAGTGGGCATGACTGGGGAAGCAACCAAGCTGCACGCACCCTGACTACACAGACACGCTTCCTCCTCTTCAGCTGCCTCAAACACACGGCAGCGACAACACTGCTGAGAGATGAGCAACTCTGTGTGTTTTACTGTTGGGATAACCATATGGTTTTTTTGCGAGTGTGTGCGACAGTGGCCTCAGGAATGTGTGATATTTGTTTATCAAACAGAGATAAAAGTGTTTCACTCATCTGACCCTCTGTTTAGATCCAAAAACAGTCTTAAGCCTTAAGACTTGGAGTTCCAGTCAAAGTCAATTCTTCAATCACTTTGTGAATGTAATGAGCAATTTGTCATTTTCTACATGCCCTCTGCTCCGGTTACAGCACCACATTGTATCTAAAGAATTAAAAAGATGTACTTTATTAATTCAAAAGATGTACTTTATTACCCTTCATCTAAATACATTTAAGTATGTACCTCACGGAGCAGCGAACGTTAACTGATTTTTGGGTTTCGTCAGGGTTCACAAAAGGTTGCAAAACAGTTTTTCAATTTTTTTTCTACAAACAGTTGCAAACGTTTGTAATCTTTTGTAACACGTGTCGCTAATGTTCTTTTTGGTTCGCCAAGTAGTGAACACTAGCATCCTTTACAAAATCTGAATGCTGGGAAAGGTTTGCTTGCCCTTTTAATATCTTCCTGCCTGCCTCAGACTACAGATGCAAATTAGTGAGAAAGCTATAATCTGGTACAGAGCATCTTTACCCAGTGTTTAATGTTTTTTTCTGCACATGGTCCCCAACAAATAAACCAATAAACTAAACTAAGATTGGCCTGACAGTCGCCTGGTGTTTTACATGGAGTTGTGCACAAAGTCCCAAACAGTGGCAAAAGAGGAGCAAATAATTGTTAACAATAAGGTTCACCGTCTTTCGTACACATCCGCACAAATATTGCTAATGGTCGCTAAATGCTGCTAATGACAGAGGTGAACCCCCATTTTTACAAACATTCATCAGAAAAGGATTCAAGGATTCAAAGGCTTTATTATCATGTGCACAGTTAAGAAATGCAACATTTCCTGAGCAATGAAATTCTTACTCTGGCAAATCCAAAGTTGACAAATCCAAAAATGTCAACATTCGTCTGGATTCGTCATGCTGTGATTTATTACCTTTAGCAACAGCACTGATCAGCTGTTTGATATCATCATAGGTTGTCAAGAGGCTAACTGTGGTATTCCATAAAGAAGTCGGGAGTGGCAGAGAAGTATGTGAGGGTGGTGCAGGACATCTATGGGAACAGCAAAGTCTGTGTGTGAATGTAACAGTGAAGATGCAAAAATAAAAGAATATGGTGAATATAGTGGGCATGTAGTGAGTCTGTTCCTCACTGCATTGGTTATAATTATGAAGCTTATCTTAATACATGCAAAAGTGGGGCATGTCTGAATGACACAACGGGGTCACAAGGACTTATGTTAGGGCTGGGTGATACGGAAAAAAATCCAGTCACGATAAAAAAAAAAAAAAAAATCATATTGATCGATATACTGTATATTGCGATGTAAATCTGATCACTATTTCTGTCAAGTTTAGATAGATAGATAGATAGATACTTTATTTCGAACAAAAAAGTATAACAAAAACAAAACAAATGACAATAACCTTAATAACCTTAAGCTTAATAACCAATAGCTTAATAACCTTTTAACTGCCCTAGGTGCCATGTGGCGCCTGGGGCAATGCAAGGCAACTCAAGCTCCCCCCCTCCCCCAGTGGTCAATAGTGGTAAAAAATATGTCAATAAAATAGTTCAGATTTCCAAGGCTATAACTTGAAAGTTACAAGAGATAATGGCTTACTGTCAATTAGAAAGATGTAGAATATGATCCAAAGTTTCAGACAGAAATAAATTTATGCATCTAATTTGCATAATGTCGCAGCAGCTATATAAATTACAAAACTCAGTCAAAAGTGGACTTTGGACACATTTACATAAAGAATGGTCCATTTTTTTTACGCCTATTTGTCTACAGGGGTATGTTTTTATCTAATCTTCAAAGTATATGAACCAGAAAATCAATAAAATGTCAAAAAAACATATTTTTCTCTTACCTGTTACCGGGAGGGGGGCTCACCCGCCCACGTAACCAGTCCGTTTTCATCCATCGTAGCCAATGTTTGTGTGTTTGCTCAGCCATTTACACCGTGTACCACATCTACAAACTCTTACGATTACCCCACGTGAATTTCGTTTGTATTACATGGCTATTTTTTCTGTTTGGTGCATTATTCCTGTGGGAATCCATGCCACCCATGGACGCCACCATCTTGGTACTGGGAGGTCAGTTTTTTTGTTACACCGACCTCGATGTAACACATTTACTTAGTAATTTACACCTGTGTACCACATCTACAAACTCTTATGATTATCCCACGTGAATTTCATTTGTATTACGTGGCTATTTTTCCTGTTTCATGCAGTTTCAGTCATCATCGCTGTCGCAATGACCAAACACAGCGGTATCCATATTGGTGTGTGAGCTCAAAGCAGAAAAAGGAAGAACAATAATGAGGATTTCTCCTTCTTTGCTATATTCCACGTCAGCCATGATTCCTTTGGCACGTGTCTGCCACCTTCTAAACTGTCAGATCAATAGTGTCACGCCGCGCCGCTCATCAACGGCGCCACCTGCTCACACACCTGTCAGTCATCAGCGGCGAGGGATATAAGCCGCCTCGCCCTGAGCTTCGGTCTGAAGCCGTAGACTTCATTTCCCTTCCATGGGCTTCTACCACATTCTCTTCAGCATCCTCGTCACCGGTAAGAAAATCACTTACCTCATCTCTCCAGTCTGCTCCCCTGTGCACAGGTGGATTCCTCGGCGGCGGACAATCCCGTCCCTCGTCTCTCCTCGCTGCTGCACCGAGCCCTGCAGGTGGCTGTCTCCCGGGCTTCCATCCTTGAAGCGCCAGTCATCTGTCCTAACAAGTAAGCTTCTCTCCCTCGCCTATTCTCCTCCTGTGTTGGTGTGTGCTCATCACCCTGTGTCTGATTTCTCCCATAGGGTTGCCGGCTGAACGGTCTCCTGCCTCTGGGTCCGAAGCAGACGCCACCACCAACACATTAACATTCCGCAGACACGCACCCAAACATCCCTCTTGTTAATAAACAGTTTGAACTACTCTGAGCCTGTGTGTGTGCGTCTCCTGAGCCGAACGTTATGTCAGTACGGCTTCAGCAGAGCGGCTCGGCAGACGGCGGGCTCGCACACCGGTTTACCATCCTCGAGGTTCGGGTGGATCAGATTGTTTATCAGCAGCAGGTGGTTCTTAATCAATTATTAGAATTAACTAACCGATTGAACCGCTTGGACCCCCAACAGCCGTTCCTCCCGACTCGCCAGGGTGGCGCGGCTCCTGCTGTTCCAGCGGCCGTCCAGCCGGCTCCAGTGGCACCGGTTCGGCTCACACCGATTCCGACCCCCGCCCGCTTTAGCAGTAAGCTCGGCGGAGCGCGGGGGTTCATTATGCAGTGTGAGTCCGTGTTCCACCGTGTGCCCGGAGATTTTCCCTCGGATCACAGCCGAATTGGTTACATAGGGAATCTTCTGGAGGGGCGTGCGTTAACTTGGACCTACGCCGTAATGGCGAGGCCCAGTTATGCCACCCTCACCTATGATCAATTCGTGAGGCGCTTTCTGGAGGTCTTTGACCATTCTCAAACCGAAACGGTCCAGGTCGATCGGCTTCTCGCTCTCCAGCAGGGAAGCCGGTCGGCAGTGGACCACTCGGTCGACTTCCGGGTAGCGGCGGAGGAATTGGGCTGGGAGGAACGCTCCCTCTGTGGCCTGTTCCTCTGCAGCCTCAATAGTGATCTGAGGGATGAACTGGCTGGTCGGGATATCCCTGGGACGCTAGCGGAGCTGACGTCCTTAGCGGTAAGTTTGGATAACAGGCTGCGCGAGCGCTCCTCGGGGCGGAAGTCTTCTTCTTCTCGCCCTCGTGGAGCCTCGCCGCACCTGTTCCAAGCTCGCCCCCTGGCGGCGCCGCCAGCATCGTGCCCCGAGGAGTCGGAGCCGATGGTGACGGGCTGGACTAAACTTTCCCCTGTGGAGAAACAACGCTGCCGTGAGTTGGGCCTCTGCATGTATTGCGGAGGCGACCAACACACCGTGGAGCGTTGTCCACGGAAAGCCAGTCGGTGGGGTCCGCGAGTCACTGTTGGAAGCCTCGCGGACGTCAATCGGTTAGGATCACTCACCCAATTGAAGCTGCCCATCCGTTTCTGCCATAACCCCACTGGGCACCTCACCCACGCACTGGTGGATTCGGGCGCAGAAGGCAGCTTCATTTCACAAAGCCTGGCAACCCGATTGGGCATCCGCTGCCAGGCACTCAACACTCCCATCTCCCTAGTCCACCTCTCCCGTGCCACCCTTGGGAGAGTGACACATCAAACTGTCCCCCTACCGGTCATCATCTCGGGAAACCACCGGGAGGAGATGACCTTTTACGTCCTTCCCAACTCTGTGTCGCCCGTCATCCGGGGGTATCCCTGGCTCCGCCTTCACAATCCGGTCCTGGATTGGAGATCAGCTGGGGTATCGGCATGGAGTACATTTTGCCTGGGCACCTGCCTCCAGTCCGCTGCCTGCTCGCCGTCCGCTCCTCCCCCTGCGACGGACGCTGCACCCCCGGACCTGTCCCTGGTGCCTCCGGAGTTTCACGACCTGGGTATGGTGTTCAGTAAAGCGAAAGCAATGTCTCTTCCCCCTCATCGGCCCTACGACTGTGCCATCAACCTCCGCCAGGGGGCGCCGTTACCTTCTGGTCGGCTCTACAGCCTGTCAGCGCCGGAGAAGGAGACGATGAACACATATCTGAAGGAGTCATTAAACGCCGGGATAATCCGCCCATCATCGTCACCCGTGGGGGCAGGGTTCTTCTTCGTGGGAAAAAAGGATGGGTCCCTCCGCCCTTGTATCGACTACCGGGCCCTCAATAATATCACGGAGAAGGACCGTTACACCCTGCCTCTCATGGACACTGCTTTCCACTCCCTCCAGGGGGCGACCTGGTTCACCAAGCTGGACCTACGCAGCGCTTACCACCTCGTCCGGATCCGGGAGGGAGATGAGTGGAAAACGGCCTTCCGTACCCCGAACGGCCACTTTGAATACCTGGTGATGCCGTTCGGGTTGACCAACGCTCCTGCAGTCTTCCAGCGCCTCATTAATGACGTCCTCCGGGACTTCATTGGCCTTTTCGTGTTCGTCTACCTGGACGATATTCTCATCTTCTCCAAGTCCAGGGATGAGCACCAGGTCCACGTGAGGCGGGTCCTCCAAAGGCTGCTGGAGAATCGTCTGTACGTAAAGGCAGAAAAGTGTGAATTTTACGCCAGGAGTACGTCCTTCCTGGGGTTCATCATCGCCCACGATAAGGTGCTCCCTGACCCAGAGAAGGTAAAGGCGGTGGTGGAATGGCCTACACCTGCATCCTGGAAGCAGGTGCAGCAATTTGTTGGCTTCGCCAATTTCTACCACCGCTTTGTCCCCAACTTCAGTACCATCGTTGGACCACTGACCCGCCTCACGTCCCCGAAGGTCCCGTTCCGGTGGACCGAAGAGGTCGCTGCCGCCTTTGAGGCGCTGAAGGCGGAATTCTCCTCCTCCCGGGTCCTTCGCCAGGTCGACCCCGCGCTGCAGTGCATCGTCGAGGTTGACGCTTCGGACACGGGAGTGGGAGCAGTGCTGTCCCAGCGGTCACCGGACGATGGCGCCAAACGACCGTGCGCCTTCTTCTCCCGGCGCTTGTCCCCGGCGGAGAGGAACTACGATGTGGGGGACAGAGAGCTCTTGGCCATCAAGCTCGCCCTGCAGGAGTGGCGCCACTGGCTAGAGGGGGCGAACCTGCCGTTTGTGGTCCTTACGGACCACAAGAACTTGGGAGTATTTACGATCTGCCAAGCGCCTGAACGCCCGCCAGGCGCGCTGGTCTCTGTTCTTCGCCAGGTTCCAATTTTCTATCACCTTCAGGCCTGGCTCTAAGAACGGCCTGCCTGACGCCCTCTCTAGGCAGTTCACTCCCGTGGAATCGGAGGAGACGCCCCACTCCATCCTGCCCAGGTCGTGCGTCGTGGGAGCCATCTCGTGGGATATCGAGGCAAAGATCCGGAAGGCACAGGAGGTGGAACCTGATCCTGGCGGCGGACCGGAGGGAAGACTGTTCGTCCCATCTGCGGTCCGAGGAGAGGTCATCCACTGGCTCCACACCTCCCGGCTCACCTGTCATCCCGGCACCTCCCGGATGATCAGCCTCCTCCAAAGGTCTTTTTGGTGGCCAGGCCTGCGGAGGGATGCAGCCCGCTACGCCCGGGCTTGCCCAGTCTGTGCCACCAGCAAGTCAGGAAATGCCCCTCCAGCGGGTCTGCTCCAGCCTCTGCCCGTCCCCGGCAGGCCCTGGTCGCATATCGCACTGGATTTCGTCACCGGACTCCCCGTTTCCAGCTCCTTTAACACCATCCTGACCATCGTGGACCGTTTCTCCAAGGCGGCACACTTCGTCCCCCTGCGAGGTCTCCCTACCGCCCTGGAGACGGTGGGCCTCCTCATCCAACACGTGGTCAGGCTGCACGGGATTCCGGTAGACGTGGTCTCGGACCGGGGTCCCCAATTTTCATCCGAGGTTTGGAGGTCCTTTTGCAACGCCATCGGAGCCAAGGTGAGCCTCTCCTCCGGCCATCACCCCCAGTCTAACGGGCAGTGTGAGAGGACCAATCAGGAGCTGGAGGCTGCGCTCCGCTGTGTTGCAAGATCCAAGCCGACGTCATGGAGCAACCATCTCGCCTGGGTGGAGTACGCCCACAACACCGCCCGCTCTTCTGCAACGGGGATGTCCCCCTTCAAGGCGTCCCTGGGTTACAACCCCCCGCTGCTTCCAGCGCAGGAGAGCGAGGTAACTGTCCCGTCAGTTAGGGCGCACGTGAGGCAGTTCCGCTCCACCTGGGCCGCCGCGCGTCATGCGCTTTTACGCACAGCGGAGCGCAACAGGACCGTGGCGGACCGGCGTAGAAGACCTGCCCCGGCGTACAGAGTTGGGCAATTTGTCTACGTTTCCACCCAGGACGTCACCCTAAAAGGCGAGAGGAGAAAGCTGGCACAGCGCTTCATGGGTCCCTTTCCCATCACCCGGATCATCAACCCGGTGGCTGTGCGCGTGGCTATTCCCCCCTCCCTCCGCATCCATCCCACTTTCCACGTGTCGAAGGTGAAGCTGGAAGTTACCGACCCCCTTTGCCCTCCTCCTGCAGCGCAACCCGCACCCCGGATGGTTGGTGGCCATCCGGTCTGGTCCGTCTCCTCCATCCTGGACTCCCGGCGCCGGGGTCGTGGGTTGCAATACTTGGTGGACTGGGAGGGCTGTGGGCCCGAGCATCGACAGTGGGTGCCCCCGTCGTTTGTGTTGGACCCATCGCTCATCGCGGACTTCCACCGAGCGCACCCGGATAAGCCATCGCCAGGAGGCGCTGCTAGAGGGGGGAGTACTGTCACGCCGCGCCGCTCATCAACGGCGCCACCTGCTCACACACCTGTCAGTCATCAGCGGCGAGGGATATAAGCCGCCTCGCCCTGAGCTTCGGTCTGAAGCCGTAGACTTCATTTCCCTTCCATGGGCTTCTACCACATTCTCTTCAGCATCCTCGTCACCGGTAAGAAAATCACTTACCTCATCTCTCCAGTCTGCTCCCCTGTGCACAGGTGGATTCCTCGGCGGCGGACAATCCCGTCCCTCGTCTCTCCTCGCTGCTGCACCGAGCCCTGCAGGTGGCTGTCTCCCGGGCTTCCATCCTTGAAGCGCCAGTCATCTGTCCTAACAAGTAAGCTTCTCTCCCTCGCCTATTCTCCTCCTGTGTTGGTGTGTGCTCATCACCCTGTGTCTGATTTCTCCCATAGGGTTGCCGGCTGAACGGTCTCCTGCCTCTGGGTCCGAAGCAGACGCCACCACCAACACATTAACATTCCGCAGACACGCACCCAAACATCCCTCTTGTTAATAAACAGTTTGAACTACTCTGAGCCTGTGTGTGTGCGTCTCCTGAGCCGAACGTTATGTCAAATAGAGATTAGTACCAATTCTCAGTATAGCCGGGGGACATCAATAAGTTGACACGTGCAGTTGCTGTGCTGTGCCACTGGGGGCGTGCAATCAGTCCATTTAATCTGGGCAGTTAAAGGGTTAAACGTTCCTTTTTTTACTCCTAAGTGAGATCTGAAGATATCACAAGATTAATTTTGGTTTAAATATGTATTTTCTGTCAGAAGTTGAAAATGACAAATGTACTGTAGAACATTATACAACTGTATTTCAAGTAGGTATGCATAATAAACTAAAATCTTAATTCAGTCAAAAGCTTCAAGTGTTAACTAATAACACAAACCAAATGAACTCTGGTCAGTTCCAAACAAATATAAAATATGTAATAAAAATAAAGTCTCAATCACGACCAGTCAAAAGTTTTGAGTTTTACAGGAGAACGCATTAATTTGTTGGTCAGCACCATCCATCCATCTTCTTCCGCTTAGTCCTTTTCGGGTCGCGGGGGGGCTGGAGCCTATCCCAGCATCTTAGGGCGAGAGGCAGGGTACACCCTGGACAGATCGCCAGTCCATCGCAGTGGTCAGCACCAAATAAACAAAATATAATCTTAAATCTAAAATTAAAATCTTAAAGCTTTCAAGTTTTACAGAACATGAAGTAAAATCTTTGGTCCGTTCCAAATAAATAAAGTAGATATTAATATAAAATAAAATCTCAAAAAAACTACCTCTATATCACATCCTTTACTTTGTACAGATTCACACCGTGGAAACAGAGCAACAAATAATGGACAAAAATGAAACATTCTGTGTACAGTATATCCTCAGCAACAATTCAAGCAGCTTTCAAATGTAAACAAAGGAGAATGTAAACAAAACTGACATATTCACTCGTGTGGTCAATTTATGCACCAAGGCAAAAAAGAAAAACAAAATCCATTTTCTCTTTTTCATTGAGTCCTGTGCTGGTGGGGTGCGAGTTCTTAAAGAAACTGCCCACTGACTTTCTCTGTTTCTTCTGAGTGGGTAGCATTGCAGCAGCTCCTCCCTCCTCGTCTCCTGTTTTCTTTGTTCTGACTGAAGTGGACGGATCTTGGTTTTCTTCCAACATCTCGGACACTGCTCTCATTGTGATGGTATTGACTTTTTCTGGCTTGATGTACTGTACCTTGAAGCGTGGATCCACCAACGTTGCCATATCAAGCAGGACATCAGTTTTCTGGTCAGCATACTTTTCACTAAGGTATGCCATGACAGTCATCTTTATGTCCTTTGTGAGCTATGTTTCATCTTCAGATGTCTTCAGAATCTGTGTTCTGAAGAGATGCAGCATCAGCCTGAGGTAGGACACTCATGTAAGATTCACCAGAGTGAATCTGTGAATTCCAGCAGTGGATTCAAGGCTGCATGCATAGACTCCATCACATTAAAATCCTGCCAGGACGGAACCAAGTGCCTGGTTTTCTTGCCTGCAGTGAGCACCTGAGAGATGGCCTTGTGCTACTGTAAAACCCTTCATATCATTCTTTACCATGAACCCCACCTGGTGGGAGACTGTCACCAGCTTGTATTGAGGTAGGTGATGCTCTTCTTGGGCAACAGCCATGTCTCTTTTTCTTCCAGGAGAAAGTGAAGGCAGACACCACTTTATTACATACACCCACAGCTCGCTTTACCCTCTTGTCTTTTCCTGCTCTCTCTGAGGAATAAAAGATAAACGGATAAGGTACATCTAATTAATAGGATTTCTGTGTAGAGATGAAGCTAAAATTCTGAAAAACTACTAACTTAAAATCTAAAATGAGTAAAAAAAAAAATAAAAATATTCTAAATAGACTCATGAAAATATCAAATATTTAAATCAGTATAGCAGTTTTTTTATTTCCAAACAAGATTAATCATTTTTGCAATTTTAACTTTTACAGAACCAATTGAATATCCCTACTTTTCCCATTTCATATATCAATGTAATTTTAACATAATTTTTGCTATTCTTAATAAAACATTATTATTATTAATAACAAAATTGATGTTAAAATATGTATTATACTCATTCTTCCATTTTAGTTTGAGCTGAAGATAAAATTAATGTTCCCAAAATAGATTTGGAAGGTATACATTACATTATACTGTATATTATACATATATTTATAGTAGTCTGCTCACCAACTTAACAATAGCTGAGTGACATACAGTGGGGTAAAAAGTATTTAGTCAGCCACCAATTGTGCAAGTTCTCCCACTTAAAAGATGAGAGAGGTCTCCAATTCTCATCATAGGTGTACCTCAACTATGACAGACAAAATAAGGAAAAAAAAATCCAGAAAATCCCATTGAAGGATTTTGAATGAATTAATTGGTAAATTCCTCGGTAAAATAAGTATTGGGTCAATAACAAAAGTTCATCTCAATACTTTGTTATATACCCTTTGTTGGCAATGACAAAGGTCAAACATTTTCTGTAAGTTTTCACAAGGTTTTCACACACTGTTGCTGGTATTTTGGCCCATTCCTCCATGCAGATCTCCTCTAGAGCAGTGATGTTTTGGGGCTGTCGCTGGGCAACACAGACTTTCAACTCCCTCCAAAGATTTTCTATGGGGTTGAGATCTGGAGACTGGCTAGGCCACTCCAGGACCTTGAAATGCTTCTTACGAAGCCACTCCTCCGTTGCCCGGGCAGTGTGTTTGGGATCATTGTCATGCTGAAAGACCCAGCCACGTTTCATCTTCAAAGCCCTTGCTGGTGGAAGGAGGTTTTCACTCAAAATCTCATGATACATGGCCCCATTCATTCTTTCCTTTACACGGATCAGTCGTCCTGGTCCCTTTGCAGAAAAACAGCCCCAAAGTAAGATGTTTCCACCCCCATGCTTCACAGTAGGTATGGTGTTAATTCTCCTCCAAACACAACAAGTTGAGTTTTTACCAAAAAGTTCTATTTTGGTTTCATCTGACCATATGACATTCTCCCAATCCTCTTCTGGATCATCCAAATGCTCTCTAGCAAACTTCAGACGGGCCTGGACATGTACTGGCTTAAGCAGGGGGACACGTCTGGCACTCCAGGATTTGAGTTCCTGGCGGCGTAGTGTGTTTCTGATGTAGCCTTTGTTACTTTGGTCCCAGCTCTCTGCAGGTCATTCACTAAGTCCCCCCATGTGGTTCTGGGATTTTTGCTCACCGTTCTCGTGATAATTTTGACCCCACGGGGTGAGATCTTGTGTGGAGCTCCAGATCGAGGGAGATTATCAGTGGTCTTGTACGTCTTCCATTTTCTAATAATTGCTCCCACAGTTGATTTCTTCACACCAAGCTGCTTACCTATTGCAGATTCAGTCTTCCCAGCCTGGTGCAGGTCTACAATTTTGTTTCTGGTGTCCTTTGACAGCTCTTTGGTCTTGGCCATAGTGGAGTTTGGAGTCTGACTGTTTGAGGTTGTGGACAGGTGTCTTTTATACTGATAACGAGTTCAAACAGGTGCCATTAATACAGGTAACGAGTGGAGGACAGAGGAGCCTCTTAAAGAAGAAGTTACAGGTCTGTGAGAGCCAGAAATCTTGCTTGTTTGTAGGTGACCAAATACTTATTTTACCGAGGAATTTACCAATTAATTCATTAAAAATCCTTCAATGTGATTTTCTGAAAATTTTTTTTCTCATTTTGTCTCTCATAGTTGAGGTATACCTATGATGAAAATTGGAGACCTCTCTCATCTTTTAAGTGGGAGAACTTGCACAATTGGTGGCTGACTAAATACTTTTTTGCCCCACTGTACATGCCCAAAGCACTGCAGCCATGTCCACTTGTTTAGTGATGAGGCCTTTACTATATTTGTCCCTCTGTCTGTCATGATGCAGACTTGTCTTCACTCAGTCTCCAGGATGCAAGTGCGTTGGCCAGTCCTAAAGCAATGACTTCACCTGTATGGTCTTCAGGAAAGTAGGCAGTTTGAAGACATTTGCTTTTCAAATTCCAATCTTGATCAGTGAAGTGGGCAGTGAGGCTCATATATGGGTCAGATGTGCGACTTGACCACAGATCTGATGTAGTAGCGAAGTATGGCACACTTTGCAGCTCATTTTCAACAGTATCTCTACATTCCGTGTACAGCTGGGGAAGTGCCATCTGGGAGAAATAGTTAAGGCCAGGGAGTTGGTAACAAGGGTCAATTACTTTAGTCAGCCACTTAAATCCAACATTTTTGATTGTGTTTAATGGCAGCATGTCTTTTGCATTAAAGTAGGCTATTATGTTCGTAATATCACAGTGTCTCTTCGTTTTTTGTTGTAAGGCACAGTGCTGGAGAAACTGGCCACTATGGTCTGCTGCTGTTGCCCAGGTATCACACTGGTAGTTTCAGGAGGGCCGACAGAACTTGCTTGAGCTTGGGACTGTAAAGTCTTGCATTGTGTGCTCAACAGGATGGCACTGCTTCAGATGGTAAAAAAAAAAAGATTTGTAGTATTACCTGATTTTGTGGGAAAGTGCTTGTGATATAACTTGCAGTGCACGCTAAGCTGCTTCTTGTCAGACTTAAAATAGCCAAAACATCTCCATACTACCGATTTCCTCAAACTCTTCTTTTCAATAATCTCCTTGTCGGCATCCGTTTCAGTGTCTTCTTTGGTAACACATTCACTGGACTTTTCATTAACATTCTTAGTTATCTTTTTTTTTTTTTTTCTTTTTAACCATGCTCCAACTCCTACACGGCTGCACTAGCCCAAACCTTAGCAGGTGTGCTAAGCCCCAGCTACTGGTCCTACACGCCTACGCATGCTGTTGTGTGCGTCAATCTAACGTGACTTTCAGCCACATGACTGGTTCGGTGCAGTGTATTCTCATCTTCACTGGCTTTACGTGTTGTCTGTCAAAACAGAACAAATGAGTTATATAGATGTTCTATCGAAAATGTAATTTGTCTCTATCGAGGAAAAGTTATTTTGCAATAATTATCGTTTTATCATCCAGCCCTAACTTACGTGAGCACTTATCAGTACATAGGGCTGTGCGATATGACTATATATATCGGATGATGATATAAAAACATCTATCCTTTCATAGAATACTCTATTGCTTATGTCATTATTTAAAATGCACGTACTGGACTTCCGGTCTGGACGCCATGGCGACTGCAGCTTAACACTGAAGCTCTCAGACCCAATCCAGGATAACACCTTGAAAATCAAACTTAACGGATTTTTGGAGGAGTGAAAATCAAAAGACAAAATCATCATGTCTAAAGGAAAACAGAAGAAACTGAAATTCTCCAGGCCAGGACACGTATCGGCCGGAGAATCTGAACTGGAAGATCTCCGTTCAGAAGACGAGGAACTGGTGATAGCTAACAAAAGGGTTAGCCTGAAATCACTATTTGAGGAGCTACGACGATTTCGCCGAGAAGTTACGGCCGAATTTCTGGAATTCAGAGAAGAATTGAAAAGGACAAACAGCAGAGTGGACCAGGCCGAGAACCGAATCTTGGAAACAGAGGATCGAATAAAAGTGCTCGAAGATTCAGTGCTAGACCTACGCAAAAGACAAGCAGCTATAGAGGCTAAGCTAACCGACCAAGAAGGAAAACAGAGAAGTGACAACATAAGAATTCATGGTCTGATAGAAGGAACCGAAAATGGTTTTAACTCAATGGCAGAATGCGTGGAATCCTTACTAAGAGAGAAATTGGATATTCCACAAACCACCGACCTGAAGATAGAAAAGGCACATCGTTCATTAGCCGCTAGGCCGGCGGCGGAAGCGCCCCCACGTTCGGTGTTGGTAAGATTTTCCAATTTCAAAATAAAACAAGAGGTTGTAAGACTGGCCTGGCAGAAAAAAGGATTTATGCACCAGGAGAGAAAAGTCTACGTGGAACACGATTACGCCCCGGAGGTCCTTAAAAAGCGCAGGGAATACAATGACGCGAAAAAGGTGTTAAGAGAGAAGAAATTGCGCTTTCAGACACCATTTCCTGCAAAGTTAAGGGTCTTCTACGGCGATGAAACGTGTCTCTATAATTCGGCGGAAGAAGCAACAGCTGACATGGCGAAAAGAGGGCTCCCGGTAACGGTATTTAAACCCGCAGCAGACCCGAGTGAGAAGATCAAAGCGCAAACATGGACAACACAAAGACCCTCAAAATCCACGGACCAGCAGCGGGAAACCCAGCACCAGAGCGTCGCGGATAAACTATCCGCTTTCAGGTTGGAATAGCGACCTTTTTTTTTTTTTTTTTTTTTTCCCTTCCTCTTGAATCAATCCGCACATCCAACCCCCCTCATACAAGGTAACAAACTTTAAAGGAGATGCATATTCAGCATGTGGTAAAACATTTCATGGAACAATCATATTATTTGAAACAAATAAGTCTTTGTAATAAAAAAAAAAAAAAAACTTGTTAAAATAGAAATGTGACAATAATCCACATGTTCTCCTCATACTAACAAATACTGTTTTTGCGTGAATGTTTGATGTGATGGGGGTGGGAGGGTGCACACAATTTCACAGGGTTTAGGCATAAAAGGAAAAAAAAAAAATCATTACAAGTTTGGATTGGGTTCTGAAACTCACGTTAAAAGCATGGGACTACTTTCAGTGGCAAGAGAGGGCCCTCAACACGTAACAGAGTTTGAGGAATTTCCCTCAGGGCCTTCACTCCATCAAGGCTCTTACAGGGTCTTTAAAAAGACCTCAGCTCAGGAAGTTCTTATGACAGCTTTTTGTTTTAAAGTTTTTTACACTATGTTCTTAATGTTTTTCTTGTTTTTAATGTTCTTTCAGTTTCTGAGTAGCACAAAAGAGGGCCACCACACAGTTATACTAAACAAAACAACACAATGGAGAAAGAGGGTGTAACCAAAATAATTTCATATAATGTAAAAGGAATCCTGAATCCAGTTAAAAGATCCAAGATTCTAGGCAAAATGAAAAAAGACAAAGCAGGAATAATATTTTTACAAGAAAACCCACCTAACAGACGTGGAACACAATAAACTCAGTAGACAAGGGTTTAAAATGATCTCTTCATCTTCATATAAATCAGGGAGGAGGAGGGGAGTAGCGACATTGATATCAACCAAAATTACATTTGAAAAAAAATCAGAACACAAAGATAAAGGAGGGAGATACAGTTTGGTAACTGGGCGGCTAGAGGGAGAAGATATCACCCTGCTGAATGTGTATGCTCCCCCAGGGGCTAACTGGAAATTTTATAAAAATGTATTCGACCTAATGATAACTAAAGCTCAAGGTTTAGTGATATGTGGTGGGGACTTCAATCTTAGACTGAATCCATACTGGGATGCTTCTGGTAATTCCCCACATCAAAATAACACCCAAAACAGGAAGACTCGGATGCTACTAAAAGAACTGGGAATCTGTGACGTGTGGAGGGAACTCAACCCCAGTGTAAAAGACTATACATTTTACTCAACTCCACATTCATCTTACTCAAGGATTGACTATTTTTTTATGTTTAATAGAGACATTGGAAGAGTAAAAACATGTAAAATAGGACTGATGGATCTCTCCGACCACAGTCCGATCTACATGGACTTAAATATCCAAAAATACACAACTAATACATTTTCTTGGAGGTTAAACTCAAATGTCCTGAAAGGACCATTGAAAGATGAATTGGAATCAGATATTCTCAGATATTTGGAAGATAACGATAATGGAGAAGTATCCCCTTTAATACTGTGGGATGCATGCAAAGCTGTAATAAGAGGAAAGATTATTGCAAAACTGGCAACCCAAAAGAAACTAAGACAAGAAAAACTATCCACATTAGAGTCAGAACTTAGGAACCTAGAAAAAGAACACAAAGGCAACACTCATTCTACTGACTCGCTCAAGATTAAGGAAATTAAAAACCAAATAAATGAGATCTACACAATAGAAATCCAGAAGAAACTTACATTTCTGAAACAAAAATACTATGAAGCAGGCAGTAAATCAGCAAAATTGCTAGCCTATAAATTGAGGAAACATCAAACAGAAAGAGCAATCTACAAAATCAGAGACCCAGTATCAAAGGAAATAAAATTCAGAATTCAGGATATTCTTAAAAACTTCGAGAATTACTATAAGAACTTATACTCCCACAAAAAACATAAAAACGCATCCGAGGCATTCCTAAACACATTAAACCTTCCCCAACTTACGGAGTCACAAAATAAAACACTACTGTCAGAAATACATCCTAAAGAATTGGAAAAAGCAATTATGAAACTTAAAGCTAACAAATCCCCAGGAGCTGATGGCTATACAGCAGAGTGGTACAAAACCTTTAAACAGCAACTATCTCCTCTCCTCCTGAAAACATTTAATTATGTCCTCCACACAGGGGAAATCCCCCCCTCCTGGAGAGAAGGGGTCATTGCAGTTATACCTAAACCTGAAAAGGATAAACTAGAGTGCTCCAACTACAGACCAATCAGTGTACTAAATCAGGACTATAAGCTTTTTACCATTATCCTTGCCAAAAGGTTAGAAAATATACTGACAGACCTAATTCATTTAGACCAAACAGGTTTTATAAGACAAAGACAGACACAAGACAACATTCGACGCACTTTACACATAATTCATCATATAAAAAAATATAACTTAAATGCAGTCATATTGGGATTAGATGCTGAAAAAGCATTCGATTCGGTTGACTGGTCTTTTCTATATAGAATCTTATCCAGTTTCAATTTTCATAACAACTTCATTAGAACTATACAGGCATTATATAAAAAAACCAACAGCTAAAATAAGGATTAACGGTAATTTATCATCATCTTTTGAACTGGAAAGAGGATGTCGTCAGGGCTGCCCCCTGTCTCCACTGCTCTTTGCAATCTTCATAGAACCTCTGAGCCAATGGATAAGACAAAACCAAAAAATTCAAGGTATTACACTTGGTCAGAAGGAACATAAAATAGCACTCTTTGCTGATGACATTTTAATATACCTAGGGCAGCCGGACACTTCTTTACCAGAACTAACCTCAGTTTTTTCAGAGTATGGAGATTTATCGGGGTACAAATTAAACATGCATAAAACCCAAGTTTTAACATTCAACTATGACCCAAATCATTATTCACTAAGCAAACTCAAAACTAACTGGGAGTCGGAATCTATGAAATATCTGGGGGTAAATATCCCGAAACAACTCAACAAAATTATATCACTAAACTATGATCCACTGGTGACAAAAATACAATCTGACCTAGCAAGATGGAATATGATACCATTCTTGGGTACTGCACAAAGAATTGAAGCAGTCAAAATGAATATACTTCCACGTCTTCTATACTTTTTCCAAACAATACCGGTAGAACCTCCCAAAAAAACATGGCAGGAGCTGGACACATGGATCTCAAGATTCATATGGCAGGGCAAGAGACCTAGAATCAGATATAGAACCCTACAGCTAAACAAAGACAAAGGTGGGCTCGCGCTGCCAAATATCAGGGACTACTTTAAAGCCGCACAAATTAAAACTTTAGTAGAGATATGTAACCCAGTCTACACTGCACAATGGAAGGAGATCGAATGCCAAATAACAAGTGACATCCCCCTACAGGCGATAATAGGGAACAATGCCTTACCTAAGCTTTTGAATAACACTAACCCGTGGATAGAGACCCCGCTAAAAATTTGGTTTAAGATAGTCAGAGAGAATCAAACTAAAGAGCCCTATCGACTTCTGCAATGGATCGCCTATGATCAGGACTTTACTCCTAATAAAACAGACACCAGATTTAAAAAGTGGAAGGAGAAAGGGCTGATAAAATATTACGATTTTTTTAAAGGGCAAATCTTAAGAAGTTTTGAAGATTTGAAAAAACAAGGTCTAATAAATCAAGACCTTTACAGGTTCTTCCAGCTTAGACACCACATAAACAATATACTTAAAAAGGAGGTTTTGGAAAGGGCCCAGTCAGGTGTTCTGAAGGTCTTCTTAATGGCATATAAAGGGATCCCAGGGATCAGATACATTTCTAAAATATACCAAGGTCTTCAAGACTTAAAAGGAGACAACACATCTTATATAAAAGAGAGATGGGAAAAAGAGGGGAATTTCACTTTACAACTGGAAATATGGGAAAAGCTAAATAAACAGCAATGGAAAAGTACCTCATCCCTGCAGTGGAGAGAATTTGGATGGAAAAACTTGGCAAGATTTTTCAGAACACCTGCACAAAACAAATTTACCCATAAGGGATTGAACTGTTGGCGCTTGTGTGGTGAAAAGACTGCAAATCATTTTCATGTGTTTTGGTCATGCCCAGTTATCCACCAATATTGGACCAAGGTACAGACAATATTGGGGAAAATATTCAAAATTACAGTTCCCTTTTCTTTTGTAACTTTGTATTTGGGTTTACTACCGGACTCACTGGAAAGACGAGGAGAAAAATACTTATTCAATGTTTTAATATTG
Source organism: Pholidichthys leucotaenia (assembly GCA_020510985.1). NCBI lineage: Eukaryota > Metazoa > Chordata > Actinopteri > Cichliformes > Pholidichthyidae > Pholidichthys > Pholidichthys leucotaenia. Next base: position 132,381,139 of record CM035843.1, read on the forward strand.
GCAAGCAAAAAAGCTCTAACTAAAAAATGGATGTTGAAGGACTGTCCTACACCTGAAGATTGGACTAACGTGATCCAAGACATTTACTCGATGGAAAAGTTGACATTCGCACTGAGACAGGACATGGATGGGTTCATGAACTTTTGGCAACCCTGGGCCGCATATGTGTCTTCCATTAGATCTAATCTTTGACAAATACCATTTCAATAATGGTTCCGCTCTTTGTTCCAAAGCTACTCAGATGCTCTTTTATCTTTATTTACTTACTTTTTCTTTTTGTTTGTTTTTTACTGGTTTGTTTGGGTTTTTTTGTTAGTTTTTTGTTTTTTTTTTCTCTTTAATTTCACTTTTTCTTTCACTTTAAAAAAAAAAAAAAAGGGGGTGTTGTAAGAATTAATCTTCCAATGTTGTCAGATATCAGAAAATAAGGGAACATGTGATGAAAATGTAAACAATGCATTGCTGTAACGACCTGTATACCCTTTACAAAAACTTAAATAAAAAAAATAAAAAAAATGCACGTACTGCCATTTCTTGAGAACAGCTCCTCACCTCTCCTTATTAGCGCCCCGCCTTGCGCAGCACAGCGTGTGTGCTCTCTTCACAGCTCTCCGGTGGGTGCTACAGTGGGGCAAAAAAGTATTTAGTCAGCCACCAATTGTGCAAGTTCTCCCACTTAAAAGATGAGAGAGGTCTCCAATTTTCATCATAGGTATACCTCAACTATGAGAGACAAAATGAGAAAAAAAAATCCAAAAAATCACATTGAAGGATTTTTAATGAATTAATTGGTAAATTCCTCGGTAAAATAAGTATTTGATCACCTACAAACAAGCAAGATTTCTAGCTCACGGACCTGTAACTTCTTCTTTAAGAGGCTCCTCTGTCCTCCACTCGTTATCTGTATTAATGGCACCTGTTTGAACTCGTTATCAGTATAAAAGACACCTGTTCACATCCTCAAACAGTCAGACTCCAAACTTCACTATGGCCAAGACCAAAGAGCTGTCAAAGGACACCAGAAACAAAATTGTAGACCTGCACCAGGCTGGGAAGACTGAATCTGCAATAGGTAAGCAGCTTGGTGTGAAGAAATCAACTGTGGGAGCAATTATTAGAAAATGGAAGACATACAAGACCACTGATAATCTCCCTCGATCTGGGGCTCCATGCAAGATCTCACCCCGTGGGGTCAAAGTTATCACGAGAACGGTGAGCAAAAATCCCAGAAACACATGGGGGGACCTAGTGAATGACCTGCAGAGAGCTGGGACCAAAGTAACAAAGGCTACATCAGAAACACACTACACCGCCAGGTACTCAAATCCTGCAGTGCCAGACGTGTCCCCCTGCTTAAGCCAGTACATGTTCAGGCCCGTCTGAAGTTTGCTAGAGAGCATTTGGATGATCCAGAAGAGGATTGGGAGAATGTCATATGGTCAGATGAAACCAAAATAGAACTTTTTGGTAAAAACTCAACTTGTGTTTGGAGGAGAAAGAACGCCATACCTACTGTGAAGAATGGGGGTGGAAACATCATACTTTGGGGCTGTTTTTCTGCAAAGGGACCAGGACGACTGATCCGTGTAAAGGAAAGAATGAATGGGGCCATGTATCATGAGATTTTGAGTGAAAACCTCCTTCCACCAGCAAGGGCAATGAAGATGAAACGTGGCTGGGTCTTTCAGCATGACAATGATCCCAAACACACCACCCGGGCAAAGAAGGAGAGGCTTCGTAAGAAGCATTTCAAGGTCCTGGGGTGGCCTAGCCAGTCTCCAGATCTCAACCCCATAGAAAATCTTTGGAGGGAGTTGAAAGTCTGTGTTGCTCAGCGACAGCCCCAAAACATCACTGCTCTAGAGGAGATCTGCATGGAGGAATGGGCCAAAATACCAGCAACAGTGTGTGAAAACCTTGTGAAAACTTACAGAAAATGTTTGACCTTTGTCATTGCCAACAAAGGGTATATAACAAAGTATTGAGATGAACTTTTGTTATTGACCAAATACTTATTTTACCGAGGAATTTACCAATTAATTCATTAAAAATCCTTCAATGTGATTTTCTGGATTTTTTTTTCTTATTTTGTCTCTCATAGTTGAGGTATACCTGTGATGAAAATTGGAGACCTCTCTCATCTTTTAAGTAGGAGAACTTGCACAATTGACAGACTAAGGCTGCAGCGCGTCGTGCGCACTGCTGAGAAGGTGATCGGCTGCAAGCTCCCATCTCTCCAGGATCTGTACATCTCCAGGACCCGGAGGCGTGCTGGCCAGATCACAGCCGATCCCTCACACCCTGGTCACTTACTGTTTGCCCCTCTCCCCTCAGGTAGAAGACTTCGGTCCATCCAGACTAAAACCTCCCGTCACATGAACAGCTTCTTCCCCTCTGCCATCAGACTGCTGAACACTAAGTGACTTATTGACTCTCGTGCACTATGTACAGCAGCTCAACCAGACTCATGTCAATCATCACTGTTTTCTTCCTGCATTACCGACTGCACTATATGGTTCTCCACATTATCTGCTGCTCGCTAATATATTTAAACTGCTGACTAGTATTACTCACTCTTATTCTACACTTTATTGCATGTATAGTTATTTCTTTTATTTCTTTTATTTTTCATGTTTAATGTTGCAGCACTGCACCGAGACAAATTCCTAGTTTGTGTACTACATGAACAATGGCAATAAATCTGATTCTGAATTGGTGGCTGACTAAATACTTTTTTACCCCACTGTAACTCTGAACTCCCAGTTTGGTCAAATAGCTGCTACTCCCATTTGTCAGGGATGTGGGACTGTTTTCCATCGTGCTGCTTCAGAGAGGACAGTCCGCTAACCTTGTTTTAATAAGAGGTAAGTGACGTTAACACCATGTCTAATTATAAAATGGCAAATGCTAAATGGCGGTGCTAAGTTGAGCTAACTGGAAACATTATAGTGTATGAGACCATTGTTTCTATAGTTTAAAGTTTGAAGTTTGAACAGCTACAGACCAGTGGCCCTGACGTCTCCCATGATAAAGACCCTAGAGAGACTGCTCCTTGCCCACCTCCGCCCCCTGGTGGGACCAGCGATGGATCCACTCCAGTTTGCCTACCAGCATGGCACTGGGGTGGAGGATGCAGTGATCTTCCTCCTTCACTGCTCCCTGTCTCACCTGGAGAAGCCCGGAAACGCGGTGAGGATCATGTTCTTTGACTTCTCCAGTGCTTTCAACACCATCCAACCGATGATCCTGAAGGACAAGCTGCTGTGTGCAGGGGTGGACCAGCACCTGTCATCATGGATCCTGGACTACCTTACTAACCGGCCACAGTTTGTGAGAACCCAGGATTGTGTGTCTGACATGATCATCGGTAGCACGGGGGCCCCCCAGGGAATGGTTTTGGCTCCCTTCCTGTTCACCCTTTATACTGCGGACTTCTCACACAACACACTGCCATCTACAGAAGTTCTCTGATGATTCTGCGATTGTTGGCCTCATCTCCAATGGAGATGAAGCTGAGTACAGAGGACTTATTCCGGACTTCGTGGACTGGTGCCATTGGAACTGCCTCCAGATCAACGCGAGGAAAACTAAGGAGCTGGTGGTGGACTGCCGCAGGCAAGGACAACCCCTCACAGCACCAGTAAACATCCAAGGAACAGACATTGAGATGGTGACATCCTACAAGTACCTGGGTGTTCATCTGAACAATAAACTAGACTGGTCACACAATACCAGAGTGGTGGCTCAGTTGGTAAAGCATCCGCCCCACACCCGGGAGGCAGGGGTTCAAATCCCGGCCGGGTCATGCCGAAGACCATTTAAAACAAAAAAGCGGAACTTCCTGCCGTCCAGCTTGGTGCTCAGCAATAATGGAATGGAGGAGGGAAATCTGTGGCGGCTCCTTGCATGGCAGCGACCCCTCTGATTCTATATGTGTGTGTGTGTGTGTGTGTGTGTGTGTGTGAGAGAGAGATTCACACTGTAGATAAGAGAAACAATTTCATTCTACTGTACATGATTGGCTGTATGGATTGAATGACAAAGGGTGATTTGATTTATTTTTGATACTGACGCACTCTACAAGAAGGGACAGCGCAGGCTGTTCCTACTGAGGAGGCTCAGGTCTTTTGGTGTAGGGGTGCTCTTGAAGACATTCTACGACACGGTGGTGGCATCAGCCATCACTTTTGGAGTGGTCTGCTGGGGCAATGGCATTACAGCAGCCGATAGGAAGAGACCGAACAAACTAATCAAGAAAGCTAGCTCTGTCCTGGGGCAACGCTGTGACCCAGTGGAGGAGATAGGAGAGAGGACGGTGGCTAAACTGTCATTTCTGTTGGAGTCCGAGTCCCACCCCATGCAGGACATACTGAACGCACTGAGGAGCTCATTTAGCAGTAGACTACATCATCCTAGGTGCGTGACCGAGAGGTTTCGCAGGTCCTTCCTACCTACGGCTGTCAGACTATATAACCTAAGCAGGGCTGTTCGCAGAGATAGCAAAAAAATGTGACGACCTAATAGTATTGATTGCAAAAGACGAAACAAACTTAACACAAATGGTCCCCTCCAGTATACAACTAGGACAATATCAGTCGCTTTGGAGTGTGACAATATGTATGGGTACATATTCATACCATGTAGGGTAACTAAATAGATGGTTATGCTGTTTATTCCATCTAGCTACAATGCTCCGCACTGTGTATATATATTTATATATTTATGTGTACGTATGTATATCCACTGCTCTTATTTATATTTTTCATATCTTCTTAGTTATTGCTCTGAGTGTTGCTATCCCTGTGCTGTTGCAATCCTGGAACTTCCCCACTGTGGGACTAATAAAGGCTTATCTTATCTTAGTTTAAATTACTGCTGACTCTTAGTTTTGTTTGAAAAAATTTATTTAAGCTGCAAAAATGCATGGTGGTGGCAAATACACTCAAAATAAGCAAATAAAATGGGTCGGAGAAGCAAGTTGGCTCTTAATGTAATTTATTTGATTTCTAATCATTTTAATTAGTCAAGTAGCAATAATGAATAAAGTTAAAGTCATCACATGTATTTTACTACATTACCCTTTGTGTCTTTGATTTTCAGATCATGACCAATCTGAAATATTTTTACTAAGAAGCAAACAGGTTGAGGACTTCCGGTTATGGCCGCCGCGTAGAAGGACGTGCTTCACTCTACTCTGCTCCTAAAAAAAAAAAAAAAAAAAATCAGCAAATAACTCTCTCAATTGGAACAAAACCTATCCCAACGTTTGGGCGAGGACATGCCGGTAAAGCCTAAGGCTGGGAAATCAGGTGGAGGAAAAATTGAATCGCCGAAACAGTCCAAGTTAACGGACTTTCACGTCCGTGACGAAGCAGAAAAATCCCTGAATATGGCGGAGGAAGCTAGCGGAGGAGCGGTGACTACTGGCGACGGCACAGGTGCGGTGCTCGCTGCCATTAGTTCAATGAGAGCAGACTTTTCCTCTAAACTTGACGGGATTATTGCAGCGATAGAAGGAATGAAAAAGGAGTTAAGCGACTGTATGGAACGAGTTTCGCAGGTGGAGCTCCGAATTTCCAGTGCTGAGGATGACGTCTCCGGCCTACAATTAAAGGTGCGCACATTGGAATTAAAAAATAAACGTCTGGAAGATAATGTTCTGGATTTAGAATCCCGGTCGAGACGGAACAACCTGAGGTTGGTGGGTCTCCCGGAGAGAACGGAGGGTCTGGATCCATGTTCCTTTTTGGAAAAGTGGATCCCAGAAGCGCTGAACAACGGGGAGCTGCAGTCATCGGTCTTCTTAGAAAGCGCCCACCGAATTGGCCCACCGAGAGATAACTAGGCATCACCGAGGACGCTGATTATGAAGTTCCTCAGCTACAGAGACAGGATGACGATCTCCAACGCGGCGCGAGCCAAAGGAGAAATTAAATACCAGGATCAACAGGTGCGGTTCTACCCAGATTTGGCCACAGGAATCCAACAATTAAGGAAACAGTTCGACCCCGCCCGTAAAGAGCTGCACAACCTTGGGATTCGTCATGGAGTGATTTATCCTGCAAGACTGCTGGTCACGTATAAGGGCAGAACCCACATCTTCAAGACCCCTGAGGAGGCGCAGGAGTTCATCAAGAAGATCCAAGGAGAGACTGGTGGGAGCTAAGCATGAACAAAATATAAGGTAGAATATTTAAGCATTTGCACAGGCATCTGACTGATCTGAAGCATATAGCAAGTTTACAAAATATAGATTGTATTATATATTAAAAAAAACAAACCGTATGAAGTACAAAGTTGCTATAAAATTTAGGAGTTAAGTTGGAAAACTACAGAAGAGAGTTAATGTTACGTAATTAAAAGCAGTAGAGTTAGGGTGATTGAGAGGAGAAAGAAAGAGTGGTTTTGACTGATCCTCGCGGGTGTGGAGCAGTCAATGGCTATAGCGGGAGACTGAAATTTTTTTTGATTTTGGGGGGGATTACCACGAATGTGGGATGGGGGAATTTGTTTGTGTGTAGTTTGTAGGATGAATGTTCAACCACTCATGTTTTTGCTTCTCTGTGTGAGCATGTTTACATTGCGAGGTAATCTCAAACTCCTTATTGATCATAGACCAAAGCGTTAATCTCAATTTAACCTCATGGAATTGCAGAGGTCTACAAAATTTAAAAAAACTTAAAACAAGTTATGAATAAAGTAAAAGATATGGGTTCAAAAATTGTGTTTTTACAAGAAACTCATCTAATAGAGGAGGATGTAAAAAGAATTAGGAGAAGATGGCAAGGAAGTGTATTCACCTCATCATTTTCATCCCGAGCCAGGGGAGTTATGACTCTCATACATAAATCAGTCCCATTTCAAGTGAAAAAATGTAATTGGAGACAAATTTGGAAGATATCTAATCATTCAAGGATCTCTGTTATTAGAAAATATAAATTTGGTAAACTTATACGGTCCCAATATAGATGATCAAAATTTCTTTACTAATTTATTCCTTATTTTATCTTCACTTACAGGGCAACATATAATAGCAGGGGATTTTAATTGTACATTGAATCCCGGTATAGATAGATCAACAGGACTAGACTGTACGCACAATGGATGCAGGATGATCATTAATCATTTTATGAAAGAATTGAGATTGCTAGATATATGGAGAGAAATGAAACCACAAGTTAAAGCCTATTCTTGTTATTCTAATATCTACAAGACATTCTCATGTATTGACTATTTTTTGATCTCCACAGAATTAAGGTCCAAGATTCAAAACTGCTTCTATGATAATATTGTGATCTCTGATCATGCACCCTGCTGTCTAATATATGTAGATAAGAAATTGACAAAGGAACCAGGTAGGTGGCAATTTCAGCATAAATGGCTTCAGGATGAGGAATTTGTTAAGTACATAGAAAAACAGATGAGTTCTTTGATATCAATACTACACAAACATCAGCATGTATAAAGTGGGAGGCTTTCAAAGTTTTTATTAGGGGGCATATTATTAGTTATACAGGTTCAAAATCTAAGAAGACTCGAGAGGAGAGAGTCCAATTGGAACATAAAATAAAAATTCTTCAAGAAAAAGTGTATGCAGGAAGTGACCCAAAGTTAGAGAACGAATTACTGATTCTGAGAGCTGAATATGACAAAAAAATCAGCGAATAGAGCTGCCTTGAGTCTTCTAAGATTGAAGCAATCTTTTTATGAACAAGGTGAAAAATCAGGAAAATTATTGGCATGGCAGATTAAACAATTAGAATTTAAAACACCAATTACCAGTATTATAAGTAACGGACAGGCAGTTGTAGATCCTTTAGAAATTAATAGTGCCTTTAGAGATTATTATGAAAAATTATATAATACAAAAAATGAAACTGACTTAACAAAACTAAATGGGTTTTTGGACGGATTATCTATACCGTGTATTCCAAATGAAAACAGGGAGATACTGGAGTCTAAAATTAGTCAAGAAGAAGTTGGGCTAGCCATTGATAATATGAAATCAGGAAAAAGTGCAGGACCAGATGGTCTTCCAGTTGACCTCTATAAAAAAATTAAAAATAAATTAATAAAACCATTTTTGGAAATGGTTTTAGAAGCATTTCAAAATAGTAATTTACCACCATACATGAATAATGCCTTAATTATACTGTTGCCAAAACCAGGTAAACCCTCTAATAAATGTGAAAATATGAGACCAATAAGCCTATTAAATGCTGACCTTAAGATAATCTGTAAAATTTTAGCAAGACGACTACAAGAAATATTACCAAATATTATTAACCAAGATCAGAATGGCTTTATAAAGGGAAGACGAGGCTTCCATAATGTAAGAAGACTATTTAATATTATCTATTCTAATAAAGAAGCACCGGATACAGCTCTCCTATCATTGGACACCGAAAAGGCCTTTGATAGGGTCGAATGGCCCTTTCTTTTTGAAGTTTTACAAAGGTTTGGAATTGGAAATAATTTCATAAAATGGGTTCAGATAATATACAATAATGCTACAGCAGAAATCCTAACAAACAGCAATATTTCAAAATCAATAAATATCAATAGAGGATGTCGACAAGGCTGCCCACTTTCACCTTTACTGTTTACTATGGCAATTGAACCTTTAGCGATGGCAGTACGTTTACATCCACAAATATATGGAATTAAAGTAGGACCAACAGAACATAAAATCTCCCTGTATGCCGATGACATAATTTTGTTTATGTCGAATCTTAAAAAATCAATTCCGACCTTGTTGAATTTAATAAAGAATTTTGGGGAAATATCAGGATATAAAATAAATAAAATCTTCAATATTAATGCTAAATGAGACCCAGAGAAATCACCCAGCTCCTGAGGTAAATCAATTCAATGTTGTAAATCAGTTTAAATATTTAGGAATCCAAATTGTGCCTAAGCTAGAATTAGTCGCCAGTACCAACTATGAAGCCTTAATGACAGACATTAATGAGTTACTTCAGAGATGGATGTCACTACCAATGTCGATGATCGGGAGAATCAATATACTTAAAAGTAATATTTTACCCAAAATACTTTATTTATTTCAATACATTCCTTTACCACCACCTTCAGATCTATTCTCAAGAATTAAAAAAAAGTTAGTGGAATTTTTATGGAACAATAAGAAGGCTAGATTACGTCTGTCCTTACTATATTTACCATTTGATCGTGGAGGTCTGAAATGTCCAAACTTTATGTTGTATTACTGGTCAGCACAACTGAGGTCTATGACATATTATTTTTCATCAAATGATCTCCCTCACTGGACTGAAATGGAATCATACAATTTGCCTTTACCTCTTCCCATATTCATATACTCAGACTCGGCAAAAAAATTACAGAAACAAGTTAAAAATCCATTTGTAAAGCATATGATCAAAATATGGTGTGAAACCACAAAATATTTAAAAGAACCACACTTACTGTCACAATTTAGCCCAATATGGGGTAATCATTATTTTAAACCAGGGAGAGCGGATGCTGTATTTAAAGTATGGAATTTAAAAGGGATTCAAAAGATTCAAGACTTATATTTGTCACGCTCAGATAACATAATGTCTTTTGAAGAACTGAGGATTAAATTCAATCTTAATAGAACACATTTTTTTAAATATCTTCAGCTTAGAAATTTTATTTGATCAAATCAAAATAATGCTCTCACCCGACCTACTTATTCATCCTTGGAAAAAATTTTGATGAAAGATAGTAAGAGAAAGGGTATTATTTCAGAGTTTTATAACTCATTGACACTATTCTCAAGTGAAAACTCACAGAAAAGATTGAATTATTGGAAAGAAGACCTGCAAACTGAAATTTCAGAGGAACAGTGGGAATTGGCTTGTACAGAAGCTCAAACCAAATCAATAAATGTACGTCTTAAATTGATACATTTTAAATGGTTAATGCGGATGTATGTTACACCGGTGGAGTTAAATAGGTATCACAAAAACATACCAGATATGTGCACAAAATGTATGGAAAGTAAAGGAACCCTATTTCATTGTTTATGGGAATGTAGAAAAATTAGAATGTTTTGGGAAGAGGTGAGGGTAACAATTGAAAAAATAATTTCAAAACAAATCATATTGAATCCTAAATTGTTTTTGTTGGGTCTGTATCCAGAAAAGCACAGCTTTAATAAGAGTGAAAGAGCATTCATAGACCTCAGTTTGCTTAACGCCAAAAAATGTATTGCACTACTGTGGAAAAAGACTCATAGACCAGATGTGACAGTGGTTAAGACAGATGTTAACAAACCTTCCACTAGAAAAAATAACATACATACTGAAATCAAAGGAAATTGTGTTTGAGAATATATGGAGACCTTTCACTGATTATGTAAAGAACTTAAACATAACTTTTGAAGAAGAAGGTGAATGATGTGTGTGGACCTTGTAAATTCCAAACTGGTGAATGTATAATATGTATACTTATGTAATGGACTGCCTAGACTAAACAGAGGAGCATTGTTGAAGACCTGCCTTTGTTAGTGGTTGTTGGGTTTTTTTAGTACAATTTTTATTTTTTATTTTTTTTTAAATTACTTTAGTGTTAGTGTTTGATTGTTTGTGTTGCGTTTGTAAAAAAAAAGGTTCAATAAAAAATATTGTGGAAAAAAAAAAGAAGCAAACAGGTTAAATCAGGCCAGAACAGCAGTCATCAGGCTGTGGATCTACACTTAAATTTTCACTGATTTAAACTAACAGCTAATTTATATCTGTAGATGGCAGCAATGGGTGATTTTTTTCCCCATTATTCTCTGGGTCACGAAATATTTAACTTATTTATGTTTACTTTTTATTCATATATGATTTAGAAGAAAAACCTGAAATTTATGAGAATCAAGTCTTAACTGCACATTAACAGGGGTTAAAGCAAAAAAATTTCCTGAGACTGAACTTTTTTCCGGAGGCAGGGTCATCAGAGTTGACACACACACACATTTTATATTATATATATATGTGTGTGTGTGTGTGTGTGTGTGTGTGTGTGTGTGTGTAAAACAGCAACAGTGAACTTTATATAATACTCTAAACTGCATTATTTCTATAATTGTTTTGTACAAAAGAAATGATCTCTAGGCTTCAAAAACTTACTCTCTATCCTACAGAATGTATGAAAAGTTTTGTGCACGTTGAAGGATGAAACACTCGCACAGGGCCGGAGTGGAACCAATTTTCAGCCTGGGAGTTTCATGCCCAAGACCAGCCCACTTCTTGCCAAGTGGAGGAAATTGGAGCAAAAGTTCTATTTCTATCCAATAGTTTTTATTGCAGACATGGTTTCACAAGAATATAAAACTTAGTTCACCTCAGTAAACCAGCTGACAAATAAATGAGAAACTGAAAGATAAATCTAAAATGGGAACATCAATTCAGTTCAGTGGCATAAAAATTCTACAGAAACAAAATAGCTATCCATTAGACAACTTTAACCTAGCATATAATAATATATACAGTGTCATGACAATTCAGTGTCAGTAATATCATATCATTGTGTAATTTCCCCATATAGATTTTTTGGACAACTTTAACCTAGCATGTAATAATATATACAGTGTCATGACAATTCAGTGTCAGTAATATCATATCATTGTGTAATTTCCCCATATAGATTTTTTTTTGTCCTGTTCCAATACATGCATGTCTGTGTCACAAATTTACCAGAAAAAAGTTAAAAATGTCCAAGAATGTTTACAAGAAAAACCTCACTAACTGCATAAAAATGGGAAAAACTAAAACATTTATACTAATCTGCAGCTTTTGTTCTTTAAATTTTTGACTTCATTCTTGTGAATTTATAATTATTTTTGTAGAAATGTACCACTTCTCCCCTGCATTCATTGTTTTTCATACAAAATTGTGACTTTTTTCTCACAAATTTTCTATTTTACTTATAAATTGGCCTCCGTCATATTTTACAGCTTTATTCTAGCTAATTTATACTTAATTTACATTTACTGGCTTTACCTTACACTAAATTTTTGAGTCCACAACCACTACCACCCCCCTTGTTAAAAAATAAATCACACAAGCGAGTTATTTTTCTTCATTCAGCAACATCTACTGTGGAAAGAGGCTTTTTCACCAAACTGTGTCCACAAAAATCTGCATATTTCATCTTAAAATCAAGATGATAGGTAAAAGGCTGTACAGTGATCCCTCACTTATCGCGGTTAATGGGTTCCAGAACCGACCGCGAAAAGTGAAAAACCGTGAAGTAGCGTCACCCCTAATGACGTCATCCATAAATAATACGTACGTTCATTCTCTCACTCTCTCTCTCTCATATGATACGTGTGTGTGTGTGTGTACGTGTACATACATACGTAGATGTAAATAAAGTGTACATAAATATGTTTTTAGAACTCTTTTATTCTTATAACAAGATACGTAACTCAAGATGAAGATGATTTACTGCACAGGTTAATGAGAGTTTTACTGCTCCTCAGGTGACGCCTCATCGTCAGGTGCTAGAAGCGCAGGATCGTCGAGGGCAGCTTCCGATAGAGCTGGAGAAGCTGCAGGAGGCGGCGTAGTGGCTCAACGGGAAGACTATTTCGCACAAAATGGCACAAGAGAACAGCAAAAAGTTCCACGCTGCGAGACTACGTAACACGAGCGATAAAGAGCAATGAATGCGGTCTTCCTTCCCTTCATGGGCGCTCGGCAGGGAGAGGAGGTGGGTGAAACGTCTCGGCCAATCAGCTTGCGGGGTGAAACGTCTCGGCCAATCAGCTTGCGAGATTTCCGAGCCGAGCCAACACGAGAACAGCGAACAGAGAGGTGGATTTTTGAGTTGTGCGGCTCTCCGTGTTGATACCTGATGGTCTAATGTAGTCTCCCTGCCTTCTGCTAGCGCCCGCCCATTATTTCTCAATTTTGAATTTTTGATGAATATTTTTGAAAAATCCGCGATGCACTGAGAGCGCGAAAGGTGAAGCGCGAAGTAGCGAGGGATCACTGTAACTACTAGCAATTTAGGCTATTATAAATATCCAGCTTTTTCTATAAATGTGACTTTCTTCACGTTAAAAAAAAAAATCATTCTTTTAATTTTAGAACTTTTTGAATGTATTTTTTTCCTTTTCAACCATAAAAATTGCAGCTTATGCTTATAAATTTTCATATTAACCTGTGCTGTAGGTTCATGTAGCAAATTTTTTTTCTTGGAAATTTAGAACTTTATTTAAAAATCTTTGTAATGACAAATTAATTAGTTTTTCAGTTATGAAAAAAATATGCTGGAATCAGAGAATTGTGAACTATTTGATGGCAGCTAAATATTATAGAATTTAATCTGAGAGTCACTTCACTAAGCGGAGGTGCTGAAAATTTCACGGCCTCTCTGGTGTAGCAAGAACACACTCCTCTGCAGCTTCCTCTCCCCTCACCTGTGCTGTTTGACTCATTTTTTCTTTGGGAAAATCGCCTCTTCTATCAATTTCTACCATTTGTTAACCACCAAAATGTATACACACCTTCTGGACTCCCGCACCCTGTTGAATGCTGTCAGTCTGTCTTTCAGTCGGATCAATCATTACTGACACCAAATTGTGAGGGATGCTCTGGTGTGTGGTTCAGTCAGGTAGATTTAGGGCTATTAAACATCGGGATAGTGCTCACAACATGCCTACCACAGATTATTAGGTTATATTGATGTTAATTAATTTTACTTCCAACTAGAACACCAGCCCATCAGTGAAGTGGTCCACTGGGATATGGGCCACTCCGGTCCTGCACTCACGCCTCCAGTTATGCTACATACGGCAACAACGCTTCGACATAAAGTAGTTCTGGGTATAGGAATAGGATGTACATCTTTTGTTTTTATAGAACAGGGGTCCTCAAATGTTTTTGCCAGCGGTCCACATTTGTTTTTTCCAGTGGACCAGAGGTCCGGAGCAGTGAAAGCATACTGCATGGGCAGATATTTCATTTTTGTGTTGGGAGGGACAATAAACAGAACATTTTCTCCAGAGTAAATATTGAGGGGACACTAAGTATTATTGTTGTCAGTCACAAATTTATACGAATGTACAAATGTACATTTATGGGGAAAACACTGCAAATTTACAAGAAAAAAAGTCATAAATTTGAGAGAGAAAATTGAAAATTTAAAAGAAACAACTGCACATTTACAAAAAGTCAAGTTCACTAGAAAAAAGTTACAAATTTTGTGAGAAAAAAATATGAAAATTTACAAGAAAACTCACATTATAAAAAGGTTACAAATTTACAAGAAAAAAATTAGATGTAAGATGCAAAACCAGCAGATTTATGAGGGAAAAGTGCCAAGTTTTGAACAAAAAAGTTCCACATTTACAAATGAATCTAGTAAATTAATAAGGAAAAAGTTGCACATTTATGAGAAAAGCTGCAAATTTTAAAGAAAAAAATGGTCCCCCCTGGATCCAGTTGATTTACGCCCATGTCACCAGGCTGTTCTGCTGTGGGAGGAGCTGGTGGAGACAGCGACTTTCAGAACAGATTTTCACAACTCTGTTGATTTTTGTTGTGTCATAGATGTAACAAGAATCCTGCTTGCAGCTTGATATGACAATTTCAGTGAATTTATTTTTGTTGTTCTTACCTCTGAATGTTGAGGAAATGTCTCTTCAAAATTCCTATGCTTGCTCTCATAATGCTGTTTCAAATTGTAAATCTTTATCAAGCTGTGGTCTCGTGCTGGTAGGAGGGAGAACAAATGCAAATTGCTCAGTCCATTCATCTTTGAATTGCCTTTTTTCACTGTCCACTTTTCTTTTAGCAGCAAACTTGGAGCATGCCATTTTCATTCAATCTAGGCTCCCGCTGCCGCTATCACTCTGAAAGTGAAAGTCAACGTGCCGCTCGGCTGCAGCCTATCGCATGCTGACAGGCTGTAAGTGCATCGTTGGCATGTAGATAACATTCCGCGTTTACAGGTGCTGACCTTACCAAAACATGTAGTCAAGGAATCGCAGCTTGGGGGCCACAAATAGGGAGTTCGCGGGCCACCGTTATAGATAGATTAGTTTATTTGACAGGGACAGTGCAATAAACAGACAATTAATCAATGACAATCAATCTGATGTGTTGCACATAGAGTGTATAGCTATTAACTAATTTGCAACTCTTGTCCCTGGATGGGCTTTAGAAAAGAGAATCAAGTAAAGAAAAAAAAATAAATAAATACACAATAACCACATACATCAATGCAAGAAAGATTATAAATACACAATTATAAATATTATAAATATTATAAATACACAAATATAACCAACTCTTGTCCCTGGATGGGCTTTAGAAAAGAGAATCAAGTAAAGAGAAAAAAAAAATACACAATAACCACATACATCAATGCAAAAAAGATTATAAATATTATAAATATTATAAATACACAAATATAACAACCTGACTCACATTTGCCTATTTCAGGCCTCCCTTCCTTCGTCACTCACTATAAACAAACACATTCATTCCTTCCCTTCATTCACTCTCACTTTGCAGACAATCAATTCATACATGAGTACATTCTTGTTTATTTTTCAGCCAGTTTTTAACCTTTTTAGTGAAAGTTTTAAAGTCCGTTATTATTTTAATTACATTTGGCATTGTGTTCCAGATGTGACTGCCCTTTATAGAGAAAGCTGTTTGTCCAAATGTGGTTCTGCGGTGGAATATTTTACAGTTATTGTTAACAGAACTCCTGGTGGCTCTGCTGCTGTCCTGTCTTTGGACGAAACCAGCAAGTGGCTCGGGTGCTGATTTATGGAAACATTTGAACGTTAATTTCAGAAAACAGAGGTCAATGAAACTCTCAAAACTCAATAGGTTGTATTTTTTTAAAACATTACAGTGATGCCACCTAATGGGCTTTTTGTCCAAGATTTTTAGGGTTTGATTATATAATGAACCTATATGTCTTATTGTGGAAGGGGCTGCTTGAGCCCAGACTGTCAAACAGTATGATATATGAGAAAAAACCATAGAATGCATATACAGGAGTATAGTATATACAGGAGTAAACGGGACACGCCGGAAATCCGGAACCGTGCTGGAAAACTTTAAGCCCTGCATTAAAAAACTCTTATAACAACACTGCAAAATTATGAGGGGAAAAGGTGCATGTAAAAAAGGTAAAAAAAAAAAAAAAAAAAAAAAAAAAAAAAAAAAAAGAGAGAGAGAGAGAAGGTCCTTTTTATGTGATTATCTAAACTGT
Organism: Pholidichthys leucotaenia; assembly: GCA_020510985.1. Taxonomy (NCBI): domain Eukaryota; kingdom Metazoa; phylum Chordata; class Actinopteri; order Cichliformes; family Pholidichthyidae; genus Pholidichthys; species Pholidichthys leucotaenia. Next base: position 132,397,363 of record CM035843.1, read on the forward strand.
AGAATTTGCAGAAAATGTATACCGTGATGTATATCGTTATAAGATGACATGTCGTGATATGAATTTTTTTTGTCATATCACATATCCCTATCAGTGCATAAACTTTTGTCCTGTCTTTCTCCACCAAACCTTCACAATACCCTCAAAACGCACCAACAAAATCAGTGACAGACATTCTGACAGTGCCTTAAAGCACAAAAAAGTAAATCATTCACACAACCAAACTACAGCCACAATAAGACAAGGCAAGTTTATCTGTATAGCACATTTCGTGTACAAGACAATTCAAAGTGCTTTACATAAAAACACTGAAAGCATTATAGCAAGTTGCAAAAGGAATGCATAAGAATTTAAAAGCAAACTAAAAAGTAAAAAGGAGAAAAAAACAAGCTAAAATAGAATAAGAGAAAACGTGCAAAAAAGTAAAAGTTACTGTACACTGTAGGAACAATTGTTCTACTGAAAGGCTGCGGCAAATAGGAAAGTTTTTAACCTCGATTTAAAGCAGCTGAGAGTTTCAGCAGCCCTGATGGTTTCTGGGAGTTTGTTCCATATGTGAGAAGCATAAAAACTGAACGCTGCCTCACCATGTTTGGTTCTAACTCTGGGCACAGATACTGTAGTAGGCCTGACCCTGACGTCCTGAGGGCTCTGGGTGGTTTGTAATGGACCAGCAGATCTAAAATGGATTTTGGCCCTAAACCATTCAGAGGTTTATAAACCAACAGCAGTATTTTGAAATCTATTCTTTGACAGACAGGAAGCCAGTGTACTGTAAAGATCTGAGGACTGGAGTTATATGAGCTACTTTCTTGGTCTCAGTGAGGACTCCAGCTGTAGCGTTCTTAACCAACTGCAGCTGTCTGATGGACTTTTTAGGGAGACCTGTGAGGACAGTGTTACAGTAGCCCAGTTTACTGACGATAAATGCATGGACAAGTTTTTCTAGATCCTGCCGAGACATCAGACCTTTAATTCTTACTATATTCTTTAAGCGATAATAGGCTGACTTCACTATTGTCTTAATGTGGATGTTAAAATTCAGGTCGAAGTCCAGAACCACACCTAGATTTCTGGCTTGGCTGTGGTTTTTAGAATCATTGATTGAAGCTGAATACTAACTTTGATTCTTTCTTCTTTGGCTCCCAAAACTATTATTTCAGTTTTGTCTTCGTTTAACTGAAGAAAATTCTGCTACATCAACTCTTTAATTTGACCAATGCATTTGATCAGGGTTTTAATTGGGCCATAGTCTCCTGGTGAGACGGTTATGTAGATTTGTGTATCATCTACATAATTATGGTAATGTATTTTGTTGTTGTTTTTTTATGATTTGAGCTAGTGGGAGCATATAGATGTTGAAAAGCAAAAGTCCCAAAATGGAACATTGGGGAAATTCCACAGGTTATTTTTGTTCGCTCAGATTTCAAATCAAATCAAACTTTATTGTCATATTGCTGTACATACAACTGTAGTGCAGGCAAGATGAAATTTCATTTCTCTCTGCATCCATATAAATAGAAGAAGCATGATATAAGACACACTCACACATATCTTCACCCCCCCCCCATCCATTCACACATCCCTGAGACATACTTGGGAAAAACTAACTAACTATAATATACAAATAATATACATAATGTCCGTAGGTGCAGTAGTGTGTATGAGAGATTCCGAGTCAACTGTTCAGCATCCTGGCAGCTTGTGGAAGGAAGCTGTTGATCAGTCTGGTGGTTCTGCCTCTGATGCTCCGGAATCGTTTACCAGATGGCAGAAGTTCAAAGTGTTTATGCAGAGGGTGAGAACGGTCCTTGACAATGTTCAGTGCCCTGCTCCTACAACGGTTCTGAAAAAGTTCTTGGACAGAGGGGAGGGAGACTCCAATTACCCTCTCAGCTCCCTTGATTATCCTCTGCAGGGCTTTTTTGTTTGACATACTGCAGCTGGAGTACCATGTAGCAATGCAGTACATCAGAACACTCTCCACCACACCTCTGTAGAAGGTCCTGAGGATGCAGATGGGGAGAGAGGCCAGTTTGAGTTTCCTCAAGAAGTGCAGTCTCTGCTGAGCCCGCTTCCTGATCCCCAAGGAATTCTTGCTCCACGTCAGGTCCTGCGAGATCTGCACTCCGAGGAACTTGTTCTCCACTCTCTCCACTAAACGGCCGCCGATGCTGAGGGGGACGTGTTCAGGCTGTGACCGCCGGAAGTCGATAATCATCTCCTTCGTTTTGTCCACGTTGAGCACCAGATTGAGCACCAGATTTGTAGTTACCTATAGACACAAAATGGTCCCTGTCTTTTAAATAGGACTCAAACTAACTAAGTGCTGTACCACAAAGTCCCACCCAGTTTTTCAGCTGGTCTAGTAAGATGTTATGATCCACCGTGTCGAATGCAGTGCTGAGGTCCAATAGAACCAAGACTGAAATGTTGCCACTATCTGTATTGGATCAGATGCCATCCAGGGCCTTAACTAGAGCTGTCTCAGTCAGTGCTGTAGTGTGGCCGAAAACCTGACTGGAAGATATCAAAACAATTATTTAATGTCAGGAAATTATAAAATTGCTGAAAGACAACAATAACCACCACCTGAACATCTTAACCGTGCAGCTCAACAAAACACTGAACCAAAAATATAGCAGCTTACACCACAAACAAATGTTTAACTATTCATTCATTGCACCGACTATAAATAACAGCTACAGCTACAACGACTTGCTCGAAGAAAGAAGGGCTCTAAAGCAGGATCGGGGGGGTTTTTTGGGCAGTCATATCCCATCCAAGATTCGGGCCAAAGATGTAAAACTGAAAACAAGCTGCAGCTTTGTGCAGTGGCGCCAAAGAGTTTAATAAACGGCAGGATTTTTGGCTTTGTAGGGAATAACTGACAGATGGGTAAAAACAAAGCAGCAAGTTCACTGTATAAAGCTGCACTGAGCACAGGCAGAAACTGTATGAGGACCAATTTATAACAGGACTCAAGAGGGTTGGCACAGCATGTTTGATCCAGTAGGTCAATCATAGAGTTGTTAACATGAATTTGAGAGGACACTGTGGACAAATGTTTTTTAAACTGATGGTTTCATGAGTCTCCTTGCCTTGTCATCAAGAAAAATGCAGAGTAAACTGATCATTCTGAAATGTTTGAACAAATGGTTGTACAATGAAATTTTTTTTATTGCCCACCAGCTATATACAAGTTTACCTACAAATGCAGTCCTCTTCCAAGGCTGGAGGCTTTGGTCAAACAACCTGCTTTCCTCACTGTTGAAAATGAGGTACACAACGGTCCCTCAGGATTTTGCGGGATGTTTTTATGATTGTTGTGGCCCAAACAGCCCAAATTTGCAGGAGCTTTTTTAAAAAGTTGCGATAAAAGTTGCAATGTTTTGAGAGGGTTTTTTGCACCAGAAGCTGTGGGAAGAATTACAAATTTTAAAGCAGATACTTTTTTCCATAGTTTACTGCAATGACATTCTATATAACACCCCGAGAAAAGCACAGGATTGTCAAAAATTTCCTATTAAACAGTCAGTTGTAAATTAAGCAGAAACTTCTGCTATACAGAAAAACTCTTTTGTGCAACAGGAAATACAGACTTTACCATAATATCCATTACAACAGCTAAATTGCCCTGAACGCATGCTAAAGAGTATAGATTTTGAAATTATTGGCAGCACCTTGACAACTCCCTAAACACAAGAGAAATCATTTATTCTGTTGCTCTGTATTGTCTATCGGAATCTGTGTTTTTCTGAAAAAAAATACAGACAATATTCTCTCTTTCCATGACTAACTCCTACCTGTCTGTATCTGCTGCACATCTTGACACACACCTGTCTCATCAGATTCTCAGCTTTCATTTACTGGGAGTCCTACACTTTTTTGCTGACATGTTTACATTTTTCCATGTTTACATTGAGTTAATACTCAATGTAAACACGGAAATGAGCGGAGTGCAGCAACGCATTTGACTGATTAGACTGAGCATTTGAGCACTATTCATAGACAAATTTGTTTGGCGAAATTGGCTAAAGTCGACAAGGATTGGCCAAAATTGTGGGAAAGTTGTGGTCTTTACTGCTGATTATCGAAAGAAATTATGGAATTAATAAGCTGGGCTTTGAACGCAATTGACACTATTTTTTCAACGAGGAAAAGTGCCCCGGGGGAGGTTGTTTACCCCGCAGGAACGGCTGCTGCGGGCTATTTGAGGGACTCAAGTAATTGGAAACTCTTGTGCCTGTCTGATCTTTCCATCGAAGATGTAGAAGATTTGTAAGTCTTCGTAGTAATGGTGATTGGGATTGTTCTGATTGGATCTGGGATTATCCTGGTGTACCGTAAATTGATGAAGATGGACACAACCTATCAAAACGCTGGCCAGGCGAGGTTCAACCATCAAATTGAAAAAATGGAGAGGACTCTGATAGCGGCAAATGGAGAACTGTCTCGGAAGGTGGATTACATCATGATTACGCTGAGAGCCGTCCATGAAGGATTCAACGTCCAGCAATGAAGGATTAAGTACTGAATCTGTAAGAGAATATAAAGTTTTTTCTCTGAGATCAGTACTATTCGATGAATCTGACTCCCCTCACACAAATCCTCCAGATTATCTGCAGTTCTTTGTTTTCAAAACATTGAGCTCCACGGCCTTTCGGACAGCCAGCTGCATGGCCCAAGGACAATGCCAGCAGCTAGACTAAACATCTCCTGCCAAAGAGACCTTGTTGTTCTTAACTGATACAAACACCTTCATTCAACACTACATCCACACTGATTCACAAAACTGATGGAAAAGATTATTCACTCACTGCTCTCTCTGTGTCCTTGTGTACTTTTTTGTCTGCTAACTGTGCATTGAGGGCTTTTTTTTTCTTGTAATCATAATATTGATCATATATGACCACTATTCTGACAATCAATGGTTTTTTTGCTCCTTCCTATTGTATTATCCTTTCTTCCCTATGCATCCTGTACCCATCTGATGACAGGCGCGTTCACAGATGCCGCCGTGTCACCGGAAATGCAGGTCGTTTTCTGTGTCAAGTCAAATCCCTCGTATATTATCAGTTGTATCTGTTAATGTACTTGGCAATAAATCTTTTCTGAGTTCTGACTGAACAAAGTTGCAAGGTCGCACAACAGACACGGCTAATTAGTGATTTTGCGTGAACTGACGCGATCACATCTCAAAATCCTGGAGGAACTGACAAAACACAGTATTAAAGGAGTTGTTGACTGAAAAATGGTGTTTTTGCAGGTTTTAACCTTCTGACAAGTGTCATATGATTTTTCAAAAAAAATGTCAGAACACTTACTTCACCTTAAAACACACACACACAGACAAACACAAACACAGCCTTTACATCACTTCTATAGAACACCCAGCCCAGCGCATCTTTGAGCCTCACCCGCTGCTCTACTACTGGTCAGCCTAGCTGTCAATCATGTGAACAACAGTAAGCTAACAAGTTAGCTTACCAAACAAGGTTTATATTATCATTTTCTCTAGAATTCAGTCATGACAATTGATAACTGCAGACATCCGGGACATTCACTGTTTTGGTCGCTTAGCAACAACGGGCCAATGAAAACAACCGCCATTACTGTATTGTGACCTGCTAGCGAGGAGACCTGGCAGAATAGTTTTTATCTCCGTTGATGGCATTTGTGAAGATCCAGAAAGGCTATCTTTGAGACAAGATAAATTACACTTTCAATGTAATTTCTGAGTGTTTTATGTGGTCTGTGGAGCTATATGCTTATAGCTAATAGCCTTGAAAACACTAGCAAGCTCAGCTGGTGGCTAGGTTAAATTAGCATCACCGGTGTGTGTCCCTACGTCTCATCCATCAGATCCTAGGCACACTCTTGATGTAAACTCAGGTAACTAGCTGGTTTAGCAAGGCTAGCTGAATTAGTCAAAAAAATATTCAACCATTTCAGTAACCCCCCCCCTCGGGCAGCCTCCTTCTCTCTATGAACAGCACTCAGCCACTTACCCCTTCGTTCAGGCTCTAAAAGTCTCTTTGGAAGCTCAAACAATGACAGTGGTTTCTTTCTTTAAACTGTGGTTGTGAAAGCCTAGAGCGATGCAGTTTCATGGCATTTTTCACGGCAAGAACATTAATTTTAGTGGAGCTCCCTTTTCACTCATGGTGTATCTAACTGGCTGCTAGGCATTTGTTTTCATTGGCTCCAATATGGTTGCCGCGCTGCTATAATGTCACGCCGTGGTTATCAATCAACATCATTGTTTCCACCTGGTTCACTCCACAGTTGATAATATATCTCGTGCCATACTGCTAGATTTATTTTGTTATACTTTTGCCGTAATGCTACATTGAGCTTTGTTAGCATGAACTTGGCTAGGCGGTCGGTCGACCGACAGGCCACCAAGTGTTAGCTTAACTGTTGATTCGGTCAGTTTGGATTGCTATTTTCTATAAATTCTATTCACCCCCATTGGAATCCTTGTTCATCTACCAATACTTGACAATATAAACTTCTTAGACATTTTTTTTTTGAACGGCTAGCTAAAACCAGCTAGTTGCCAATTTTTATTTTATTTTTTTTTTAGTTTATATACTTTATTAATCCCAGAGGAGAATTCAGGGCATCCATGTTCATGGATGAGGCAGCCACGATGCAGCGCCAATCCCTTCACCATTCACATACACATTCACACCTAGCACCACTTTAGAGTCGCCAATTAACCTAACTTGCATGTTTTTGGCCTGTGGGAGGAAACCGGAGTTCCTGAGGTAAACTCACGCAGACATGGGGAGAATATGCAGACTCCACAAAGAAGGGTCACTGATGATCAGAGGGTGGGATCGAACCCATGACCTTCTTACTGCGCTGCCACAGTGCTAACCACTGCACTACCGAGCTCCCCATGTTAGCTAGCTGCTAACATCAGCTAGCCACCTTAAAGCTAGCAGTTAAGCCACTCATTCACGAATGTCCCTGTGGTTATTGTACTCCAGGGACCCTTCATATCCTATCGACCACTGAAACCTCACACTCCTGTCAAGCAGTGATGCATTATTTCATTCATCCTTTAAGATAAATGTTAGTTGGCTCAGGGGTAATAGGTGAAGTCCAAGCTAAAGACTAGGCACTAGCCAGTCAATGTTAGCAATATGATGCAAGAGGGAGGGCAGAGCTGAATCCAGTCTGAGGATTTAAAGGTTTAGACAAAAGTGCAATCAATGACCCCTTTAAGAAATAGATGTCAGTTACTGTAAACAAAAACTTGTAAAGCAGAGTGATAAACATGATAAACATCCAAGTAGTAATCATGAAATATACATGGTCCTCAAACGTCTAATGTCCAGTCTGACTGCTCAACTAATTGTTGTTGCACAGACAACTGAAGCTGCTCTTCTGGTACGTTCCCTCTGACCTCAGCTGGTAGTCTAGAAGCAGATGTAGCCCCATGACCCTATACCATTATCAACCAGAGCTGAAGCCTGTTTTATCACGCCTTTACATGGTACTCCTCTTCCAGTCAATGACTCAGTCTTTCACAGCGCACCTGATCTCAGCTCATCCTCACATCACTCACAGCTTGGAGGAGGTGTGCCCGCAGACTGGACAAGAGGAGGGCAAATATTTGAGACAATGTTGCAAAGTGAGTCAATGCAGCCAGCCAGTCACACATTCCATCACATCTCTGCAGACTATTCTCTATGAAAACAGAAATACATAAATAAAAAACCAAAAGAACATGCAAGCTGTGATTTAACGCTCCACTGCATGGAGGAAGGTGAAGCTAGCATGACAGCTGCCCCCCCCCCAAATAGAGTCGTGGAGGATGACAGATTTAGATGCAAAATATTTTCAAACATATTTCCCCACCACACCCACAGAAAACATGTGCAGTCTGAAGGCTGTCAGGACCCCGCAGTGTGCCAGATGGCAGGACAGCCAAGGCCAAAACGAGGCAGTGGGACGCTGAACTTTTCCACCTTTACCAAGAAGGTGTTTCATGAATCTTTGGTGGTTAGATAAGTAATGACGGTTTAAGCTATTGATACTGTTATGTATGTAAAATGAGGGACAGGAGTCTCATCTGTGCTCGTTGGTCCACTCCCGACCACTTTCAACACCGCCGCAGCTGCCATTGTTGTCCTGAATACTCCGGCCCCCCATGGCTCACAGCATCACTTTCGCTGGCATCGTTTCCTGACCCCAGCACCTCGCTGTTGCTCCCAGCACCCTTGTTCCAGGCGCTCCGCTGTGCTGCCTCCGTGTCCGGCTGCTGTTGCTCTCTCTCGGGGCTCTCAGCGTCACTCTCCGACCCGGGGGTTTCGTCACTGCTCTCGGTACCCTCGTTCCAGGCACTCCGCTGCGTCATCTCCATGCCCGGCTGTCGTTGTTCTTCCCCAGGGCTCTCAGCTTCCATGGTCTCGCTCACTCACTGCCTAGCCTCCAGCTGCAGGGTTAACTCCTGCTGCACACCGCACTGTCCGACTCATCAGTGCTATGGTCCTGTACTGTCTTGAGCTCCTTGACTGGCCCGCTGTCTTCAGTGACCGGGGACTGCTCCATTCATAGCCCCGGTCCTACCCCGAGGTCTAGCTGGTAGCTCGTAGTTTGGTTTTGGCTTGAAGTTAGCTTAGTGGCTAACTTGTCCATAGGCACAGAACGGGTCTTTAGCTCCCCCCAGCAAACTAGCTTAGCCGTTCCTGGCGCCAACAGCTCCATTACCTACAGCTTTGTGGTCCTCATTTGCTCGTCGAAGTACTCAGCCAGCCGCTCGACAGCATCCTCATAGTACTCCGTTTCACCCAATGTATCGAGAATTCTTCAGCCCTCCGTGCCGAGATTGTGGGCCAGGAATGCTCGCCGTTGTCTTCCGTCGAGCCTACTTAAGCCCAGCGTCCTGATGTAATCCTCAAACATGGCCCTCCACTGCGGCCACAGGATCACCGGCTCTCCCGTGTACTGTAGAAAAGAAGCTAGTGGTGGAGGTAGCCCGTATGCTCCCATAATTTTTATCTTCGTCACCAAATGTTATGTATGTAAAATGAGGGACAGGAGTCTCATCTGTGCTCGTCGGTCCACTCCCGACCACTTTCAACACCGCCGCAGCTGCCATTGTTGTCCCAAACACTCCTGCCCCCCATGGCCGAACTCTGGGGAGACCCGAAGCCTGCTCGTTGGCGCCACTCGCTACCTCGGGCAGGGGTTCAAATCCCAGCCGGGTCATGCTGAAGACCATATAAAAAGCGGAACTTCCTGCCGTCCAGCTTGGTGCTCAGCAATAATGGAATGGAGGAGAGAAATTTGTGGCGGCGCTTTGCATGGCAGCGACCCCTCTGATTCTACATATGGGGTGTGTGTGATTAACACTGTAGATAGGAAAAACACAATTTCGTTCAACTGTACATTGTATGGTTGAATGACAATAAAGGGTGATTTAATTTAGTACCTGTATAAAACGTGCTGTTTTTATCCGCCAGAGTGGGATTTTCATGACATAGTTTGCACCACATCTCGGTATGGGCATTATTTGCTGAAAGCCAGCTGATCTCCTGCAGCCACTTTTCCGAGAACGCACGCTTCTTTTGCGGTTCAGGTTCAGTCTGGTGTTTCTTTGGAGGTGAAGGAACACCAAAGTAACTGCTTATCGGATCTTACTGCTTGGACATTTAATGAAAGGAGAAAATCCTAAAAGCAGTTGCTCATACTCTGCACTGCAGTTCAATGTTTAGAATTTACATGTCCCAAGGTACACAAATGCACATTACATCTGATCTGGTGTGCACTGCTTATTTTAACCACGCATGCGCACCTGCGCACCACTTATGTGCACCCCTGGTTATAAAGGTGAATGATATCAGACAACTTTGGAACCCATTTTCAACAGGATACCAAAATTTTGACCCAAGTTTCTGTACAGTACTAGATTTTGAGGGGGGAAACTGTGTAGAATACGGACATACAGTCAGACTTGGCACAAATAAGGAATAGATACTTCATTATAATTATAAGACAGTATGTGGTGGTTTTCATGTGGTGGTCTAATAAAAATGACTCACTCAGCACATCTTCTATTAAGACAGTGGATGGGGAGTAGTCGGTTCTCAAGCTCTTTAAAATTATTTAAAAAAAGGCAGCTACACAACAAAGGACAAAAATGAAATGAAGTTAATAAAGCTGAGTTATAAGAATGAATTAACCTGTCAAAAATCATAATTGGAGTTTTTTTTTTTTTTTAAAAAACTGATATACGAAACTTTATTGAAAATAATCAATTTTTTAAATACATTTTAGAACTTGTACTTGTGCATTTTTCATATAAAGCTGCAAAAATGTCCAATTAATAGTTCGTTAATGACAATGAAAAATACTATTTTTATTTAAAAAGAACTGCCATAAATCATGAATTACTAAGGGTGGCACAATTTGAGGATAAATGTGTGATGGTGTTTATGGTCCCAAATATTGCAATTTGCTATGCAATTTCTATTATTTATATTTTAAAGGTCCCATTCACTGAAAAACTTGTGTTTTTACAAGTTGTAAACTCCTGAAATGCACCCATTGTCATGAATTGCCCCTCATGGCAGAGAGAAGAGACCCACGTGCTGGACTGCTAGTTTGTGTAAGTTAGATAGATAGATATAATTTTGTGTTCGAAATAAACTAACAAATACAAGTAAATGGCAAATGCAATAAAGTAACATTATACACTGTTCGAAAGGGAGAAGGAAGAAGTGAACACTTATTAATTCCATCTCCTCTTTTCCATAGATACACCCATGTGAATTTTATACAAATTACCACCTTTAAGACCCCAAGTAAACAATTTACTGTATTTTTTACAAATCAACATTAACACCCATCCATTCTAACATACAATGATGTCCATACATCAAAACCAGCCTCAAACAACACAGATATACACAGTGCTGTCCCACCCACCATTCCATAGTGTCCCATAATATCCCAGAGTGAACATAATGAATCGTACATATAACCACTACCCTTGTAACATATATCCTTTCAGCAAATGGTGCTTACACCTCTTTTTGAATTGATTTCTGTTTGTACATAGTTTCAGTTCCGGCTCTAGACTGTTCCACAAATCCACCCCACAGACAGATATGCACATACTTTTCTTGGTTGTACATATCTTGGGTTTTGTAAAGTTTAAGTCTCCCCTCAAATTATGATCATTGTCTCTTTTTTTTAAATATTTTTAGTATATTAGTTGGTAGTTGATTATTAATTGCCCTGTACATTACTTGTGCTGTCTTAAATTTAACTAAATCGATGAACTTTATGACATGTGACTTTAAGAACAACGAATTGGTATGGTCTCTATATCCTGCATTGTTTATTATCCTTATAGCTCTTTTTTGTAATGTGCATATTGACTGTAGGTTGGTCTTGTAGGTGTTTCCCCAGACTTCTACACAGTAGTTAAGATAAGGTAAAAACAGTGAATTGTACAATAAGACCAATGATTTATAGGCCAAGATGTGTCTTGTCTTCCCCAGTATGCCTATACATTTTGCTAATTTGGCCCGGATGTGACTGATGTGAGGTTTCCAGCAGATTTTATTGTCTAGCGTCACCCCCAGAAACTTATTTTCCTGTACTGTTTCTATTCTGGTATCATCTATCGTTACCATTATTTCATGATTTATTTTATAATTTCCAAACAACATAATCTTTGTTTTTTTTAGATTTAGAGACAAGATTTATTGAAATAAACAAAACACAAAGTCCAAACAGTGGTCCAACACAAAATCCAAACTGACAAGCAAAGCAAACTGACAGATTTTATTTATTTATTTAGCGAATGCAAAGTCCTTAAGCCAAGCAGTTGCCTCCTGGTTTGCTGTATGGAGGGTGTGTAATCCTCCTTCCAGTCTTTGGAGCGGGCAAGCCTCTATGATGTGTTCTATAGTTTGCTCCTCTCCACATGCGCACAGTGGGCTAGGGCTACTGCCCCATCTGTGAAGGCTGGCCAAGCAGGGGCCATGTCCAGTCCTGAAGCGATTGAGTGTAGACCACTGTCTCCTTGGGAGGTTGGTGCCCGGGACCTGTTGGTTGGGGTTTATCACCAGCTGTTTGTTTGGGACCTCCTTGGTTTCCCATTCCTCTTGCCAAGCTGTCTGGATGGTAAAGTCAGCTGGGGGAGGGTTTTTCCAAATCGGCCGTCTGGATGAAAGTCGGGCAGTGGGTGGGGTGTAGATATCTGCATGGATTGGTAAGTGAGGAAAATCTTTAACTTTTTGGAGCATCCTTTGAGTTAATGCTGCTCGCCGGATGTGTGGAGGGGCTATGTTTGACAGTACAGAGAGCCAGGGGAGTGGTGTTGAGCGGATTGTTCCAGTTATAGTTCTCATAGTTGAGTTGAGCTGGGTGTCTACATGGTGTGTGTAAGATGACCTGGACCAGACAGGGGCACAATATTCTGCTACAGAGTATGAAAGGGCCAGTGCTGAGGTGCGCAGGGTGGAGACTGCCGCCCCCCATTTTGCACCAGCGAGCTTGCAGAGCAGGTTGTTTCGTACTTTCACCTTAGCAGCCGTCCCCTTTAGATGTTCCTTGAAGGATAAGGTCCTATCAAGGGTCACTCCAAGATAAGTTGGATTTGGGGCATGCTTAAGCTTGAGTCCGCTCAGGTGGATGTTTAGTTCTCTGGCAGCTTTTGCATTGTGGAGATGAAATACACTGGAGACGGTTTTTGCTGGGCTTGGTTTTAGGCGCCAGATTTTGCAGAACTGGTCCAGTTTAGCAAGATCTTCCGTGAGCACCCGTTCCAGTGGTTCAAAGTCTGGTGCTTGGAATGCCAAACAGATGTCGTCTGCATAGATGAATTTGCGGGATTTTGTAGTAGGCAGGTCGTTTATGTAGAGGTTGAACAGAGTTGGAGCTAGAACTGAGCCTTGTGGGAGTCCGTTTTTCTGCATTCTCCATGCACTTGTGTTCAGTACCGCCAGTACCCGGGCTTGCCTGGGGAAGCTAATGATCCTACCAGCAGACTAAATTCGAAGAGACGACGCCTCTGTGCCAAGTCAAAGAAGAATCCTAGTCACAGTCCTAAAGCCGAAAGCAAACTGACAGATTAAACACACCAGAACAAGGACTGGGTTCTGGTGGAGACGAGGGAAGGGACTATGGCGAAGAACGAATAACAACCCTTAAATAGAACAAGAAACAAATGAAACAAATGATGGCAGGTGTGGATTCCATGAGCGGGCAGGAGGTGACAATGATTATAACAGAAATCAGCTGGGAGTAGTGAGAGGGAGAAGACAGGACTGACAGCTGACAGGGGCACCGCCCACAACAGAGCAAAAGACCCAGAGGTGCCACTGACAGCTGCAACCGCAGGAAGAGAGAAAACACAACAGAACATGAATATAATAAAAACAAGTAAATCCAAAAATATGTAAATAACAAACCAACAATGAATGCAAACAGGAAAATAAATCATACTAAAAAACACAGAATGTGTGAAAATCAACCAAAGGTAAAACAACAGGAATTACAACTCAAAACTACAACACTGTACAAATATGAAACAAAGGCAAAGAGACTGAGACCGGCAGAATCCCCCCATACTCAGATCATGACAGAGCCCCCCCCCCCCCCAAAAAAAACCACCCCAACAAGAAAACAACCCCATCCCAGGCGGGAGGAGGGGGACCCAGGCACGGAGTGACTGAAACAAACCAGAGAAAATGAGAAAAACTCTCGGAACTAACACCCCAGCAAAACCCAGACTAAGAGGAAACAAAAACAAAGTCCCCGCTCAGGACCCACACCACGCAGAACCTTGCACCTAGGGCCCCTGGACCAAAGAACTAGACAGTTCAGGTGGCCAGCTCAAGTCCCAGACCTGACAGATGGCGTGGTAGTAAGAGTCGGGTGGCCTGCCAGAGAATGTGGGCCACCCAACCCAGTGGCACAGCCTATCAGGCGGTCGGCCAGAGTTTTTTAGCCACCTAAACAGAAGGGGTGGCCCAGGAGGCAGCCCCACGGGGGAAGACCAACAAGGAAGAGGACGGTGGAGCTGAGGAACCCACGACAATGTCTGGCAGAGAAGCAGGAACCGCGACGGCGTCCGGCAGAGGAGAGGGGACCACGACAGCATCTGGCAGAGGAGAGGGGACCACAGTGGTATCTGGCAGAGGAGATGGGGACCACGACGGCCTCAGACTGACCTGAAGCACCCTCGGTGGTCCTGGACTGGGGCATAACCGCACCCACGGTGGCTCAGGGCTGGAGCATAACCACATCCGTGGTGGCTCAAGGCTGGAGCATAGCCACACCCACGGTGGCTCCGGGCTGGGGCAAAGCAGCACCGGCGGTGGCTCCGGGCTGGAGCAAAGCAGCACCCGTGGTGGCTCCGGGCTGGAGCAAAGCAGCACCCGTGGTGGCTCCGGGCTGGAGCAATGCTGCACCCACGGTGGACCCTGACTGGGGAGGAGCTGCACCCACGGAGGTTCCAAGCTGGGACAGCGCACCCACGAAGACCTCATCCGGAGGGGAAGCAGCACCCACAGCGGTCCCGGGCTGGGACGGAGCACCCGCGATGACCTCAGCGGGAGGAACTGGACCCATGGTGATCTTGGGCGGTGAGGCTGGACCCACGGAGACTTCTGGCAAAGCTGGACAATCCTCGGTGACCCTGGGGAAAAGCAAAGAAACAGGGTGAGGGTCACTGGCAGCAGTGGAGCCCAGTGAGGTAAGCACAGGTGCAGCTGGCGACTGCACTTGGCTCTCCCCACCAAGAGCCAGACAAGACCTCTCCAACACAGATACAATGAAAACAAAGGAGAGCACTTGCCTGAGATCAAACTCCACCATCGTCCAGGTCTCTGTCGATCCAGACGACGACTCCTTGGGCCCGGCCCTCTGGAGGTCCAGCTCAGACTCTGCTGTGGCGGCCCCATCAGCAGGCATGGTGGTCAATGCAGTCCCGGGACACCCCAACGATGTGACCCACGCAGGTGGCTTGCCCAGCATAGCAACAGGAGGTCTGTTCTCTGCTGGTGCTGGATCCGGCCAGCTGAAGCCCGGGGACGCTCACTTGTTGGCGCAGGCTCCGGATCACAGGCAGCGCTCTCCTCTGTCCAGACCATGGCTGCAGGGCTGGAACCAGGTTCTCCAAGGCCACAGTCTCCTCCATCACCTGGCAGCTCAATCTAGTAGTTGGTGGACACTCGGGGAGAATAGGAGAAGGCACGGAGAGGGCAGGTGAGAAATTAATGGCTGTAGCAGGTGGTGAGGACTCAGGGGACTGCAAACACTGAGCCTCACTACTGGGAATCAGGCAAGGCATATCATCATAAAATGTGGAAAAATGAAAAGACACTTGCCTGAGTTCCCGCGACACAATGTTCTTCCGTGACTTCAGTAGAAGAGGGCCTCCCAGGGGAACCTTGAGGAGCTGCCCCTGCAGCCACAGCGACAGGCGGAGCTGGAGAAGAGACAGCTGGACCCTCAGCAGTGGGAGGAATCACCGAGGAGAAGGGGGAAACAGCAGCTGCGGAGAAGAAGGAAGCTGACGAAACAGCAGGAGAGGAAAGACACAAGGGGGGCACTGCTGTGGGAGTCTTCTGCTTCAGCGAAGGGAAAACTGCTGCCTGAGAGGCGGGGGTATTCCTCCAGCGGTCTGGAGCTGGGTGGCGGCATCTTGGAGCTGATGGAGCGGGAGCATGAACAGGCGGACAGGGGAAGGAGAAGGACGTCTGCCGCGCAGAGTGCCTCTGCGACGGCGGCCCCCACATCAGCCCAGGGAAAGATTGCTGGAGGACGGAGAGCGTGGCCAACACCTCCACAATCGTGGGTGTGTCCTGACAATAACGGTCACCGAATTCACGCTCTCTCAGATCTTCTTTGGGCTGTGGGAGGCGAGGGCTTCATCCACAAAGCCCTGAAAGAATACAGTGGCCCATTCCTCCTCCAGGCTCGGGGACCCAGCTGCCAATTTGCCTTTATTTATTGAAGGCCGACGTGCTGGGGACATAATTACAGCTTCGGACAGAGGTGAGTGAAAAACAAAAAATGCACAAACTAGCAGCAGCTGGGTCTTAACTGGCTGGAGTCTACTGTCATGAATTGCTCCTCAGGGCAGAGAGGAGAGACCTAAGCGCTGGACTGCTAGTTTGTGAAATTTATTGAAAAAAAAAAAAAAAAAAAAACCACAAAGTCCAAACAGTGGTCCAACACAAAACCCAAACTGACAAGCAAAGCAAACTTACAGATTAAACACACCAGAACAAGGACTGGGTTCCGGTGGAGACGAGGGACGAGACGAGGGACGAGACGAGACGAGGGAAGAGACTCTGGCGAAGAATGAATAACAACCCTTAAATAGAACAAGAAACAAATGAAACAAATGATGGCAGAAGTGGATGCCATGAGCGGGCAGGAGGTGACAATGATTATAACAGAAATCAGCTGGGAGTAGTGAGAGGGAGAAGACGGGACTGACAGCTGACAGGGGCACCGCCCACAACAGAGCAAAAAACCCGGAGGTGCCACTGACAGCTGCAACCCCAGGAAGAGAAAAAACACAACAGAACATGAATATAATAAAAACAAGTAAATCCAAAAATATCTAAATAAACCAACAATGGAACGCAAACAGGAAAATAAATCATACTAAAAAACAATACAGAATGTGTGAAACTCAACCAAAGGTAGGTAAAATAACAGGAATTACAACTCAAAACTACAACACTGTACAAATATGAAACAAAAGGCAAAGACACTGAGCCCAGAGGAATCTCCCCATGCTCAGATCGTGACACCCATGTGGCATGTGGTTATCAAAACGCTCACTTCTCTTAAAAAAAAAAAAAAAAAACAACAACAAAACCAAAAACACGATTCTATCTTTGAGCAGCCGATCTACTTTAACTCTTCTGGGTTTATTCCTGTTAGGGATGAGAATCATCAGTGGATACGCAATACAATGTCATCCCCATACATGGGCCACACGATGCGATACCATCATAATCTTGCAAAACGCTGAGTTTTGCAATATCATATATTTCTTGATCTTTGTCTAGCTCAGGGGTGTCAAACGTACAGCCTGCAGGCCAAATCCGGCCCGCTAGAGAGTCCAAACCAGCCCGTAGGATGAATTTGCAAAGTGTGAAAATGAAATAATAGAATACAGGAGCAGCACTTTTTCAATAAAATAACTGCTATTCCCAATTTGTCCATTTAGGGTCGCACAAGACTAGCAGACACAAAAGTGATCCCTAATTTTCACTGAGGGAGTCCATTATGTAGCAGGTCGGGAGGACAGGATTTCTTCCAGAAAGACTTCAAGGCAAACTTTTCCCACTTGCTACTGTTATTATCCCTTCTCACCCACTCTTTTTTATGGATTCCCGATCCAGCACACACTGAAATGTCAGGGTGTTTACTGTATTTAATAACTGTTCTTTAAAAATACATTTACCCCCGTCTCGCAGCTTGGCCGGGGAAGGGGGGGGGGGGGTTCTTTGCCATTTGCCAATGTTTTTACGGTCGGAACCAGTTCTTCTTGAAAAAAGTTGCAAAAGTTTTTGAATATGTTCAAAACAAGACAAGCTGCAGATGTCTTGCCAAAAGGTGATGTGCTGCCAAAAACTGATTGGCTCCCTGCGGGAGCACCTCACTCAACTACAGCCATTTCTCTTCTGATTCTGAGGCCGACAGCCACTGTTGAGCAAAGCAGACATAACTTTTTGTCCATGCAATTCTCGAAGGTGCGTCTGTGAAAATTTAATGCGGTGAGGTTGTAGTCATAATTTTAGACCCATGAGTTTTGTGTTAGAATAATCAGATATTGTAGAGGATAAAAGGGAAGGATGTGGAAGCGAGGCACGAGCGTAGGTCAACACAGAATCTTTATTTACCCTCTAACATATATGTACAGCCTGTGGCCCCAGCGTGGCCACTGGGGCCGAGTCACAGTCGAAGAGCCTCCCAACTCTCTCTGCATTCCGCTTATATAGCTTTAATCATCATGCATAGAGAGCTGGGCTGGTGCATTATGCAAGCGTGTGCGTACAAAGGCATTGTGTGGCACGCTAACATAACACTTGTTACATTCCTAACAATACATTCACCCCCCTGCCCTTCATACAGCGGCTTGGAGCAGCAGGGGGCGAAGGCGCCTCATAGTCTGGTCTGGTTACCCCTCTGGGGGGCTTCCTCTTTCAGTCCATTGTTCTGCCCCTCTTCACTGCTTCTGGGTGTGAGAGAATATCCACCCGCCATGTCTAGTGTCCACCACACAGCCCCCCCCCAAACAACCAGAAGGGGCTGTAACCCCCCGGTCCTTTGGGCTCAAGTCAGCACCCCGGTGGCTGCAGCAGGGGGTTGCCGCTCCGGTCGAACTGTCCTGCTGGTGAGGTTTGTCGGAGGGCATGTCAGTCCGTGGGGGGGAAGGGGGAGGGGTGAAAAGCACTTTCTGCTCCGCTCCCAATTTCCAACACGTTGAACAGTTGTGGTTCGTGGGCGCACAGGGGCCAGTGCGCATCGTTCTGACGGAACAAAGCTGGCGATCGGCAGGTCTTTGGGACAGAGATGCGGGCCGAACGATGTGGAGGATGAGGGGGAGGTGGAGGGAAACAATGGAGTGCCGGCCCAATACATCAAAAGCGTCTGGGCTGCGCAAAAACTGCGTGCAGATCAGCGTTGGGTGAGGGACTTTTCCAGTAAACCTTCCGGTGATCCGCAGCGGCTGTGAAAAAAATTAAGTCTCTGACGACTCTACGTGCGGGCCCGGTCCTGCGGTGTCAGGGAATTTGGCAATCTTGCTTTAGGTGCGGGGGCAGTCCTAAAGTTTCCGGGGAAAGCAATCAGCTTATTTCCCCGTTGATGCGCAGCGGCTGAGAAACAAATACATGTCCTGTAGATGAGGCTGCCCGGCTGCTTTAGGTGCGATGCGCAAAGTCTAAAGGATCCGAGGATGGCGATCGGCCATGTTCCCTGGGAATGTGCAGTGGCTGAGGATGATGTATAAGTTCGTGGACCCCGTTTATCCCTGTTGCGTGGAGCGTGCCATGGCCACATAGCTTTAAGTTGCTGTGTCCTTGTAATCCTGCGGTGTGCACACGGGGCTTCTGTGCGCCGAAACTCCACTGTTGGGAGGTGAAGTCAGGGTCGGGGAGCTTGATTCAAACACGTAGACGGGGCCGATCTTCCCCATTCGGGCTGTTTCTGTGCAGTGCTCGTCTCACTGATTCTGGTGCGTCTTGGTCCACGCACCGCACGCTCTCCCCGGCCCTTGAGGTCGCCAACGTGGAGAGAGGAGCAGGCGCGCGTGCTCCAGTGTGGATGAGAGGGATGCAGGCGATCCCTGGTACTCCGGAGTCCACAGCGCGGTGAAAGGGAGTAGACAGTCCATCTCACTTCAGGTCACCAATGTAGAGGGTAAAAGGGAAGGATTGTGGAGGCGAGGCACAAGCGTAGGTCGACACAGAATCTTTATTCACCCTCTAACATATACAGCTGTGGACAAAATTGTTGGTACCCCTCTGTTAATGAAAGAAAAACCCACAATGCTCACAGAAATGACTTGAATCTGACAAAAGTGGAAATAAATAAAAATTCTATGAAAACTAACCAATGAAAATCAGACAATGCTTTTGAATTGTGGTTCAACAGAATTATTTTTAAAAAAACAAACTCATGAAACAGGCAAAATACAAGGGCAAATACCCTTAACTTAATATTTTGTTGCACAACCTTTTGAGGCAATCACTGCAATCAAACGATTTCTGTAACTGTCAATGAGACTTCTGCACCTCTCAGCAGGTATTTTGGTCCACTCCTCATGAGCAAACTGCTCCAGTTGTCTCAGGTTTGAAGGGTGCCTTCTCCAGACGGCATGTTTCAACTCCTTCCACAGATGCTCAATAGGATTTAGATGAGGGCTTATAGAAGGCCACTTTAGAATAGTCCAATGTTTCGCTCTTAGCCATTCTTGGGTGTTTTTAGCTGTGTGTTTTGGGTCATTATCCTGTTGCAAGACCCATGACGTGCGACTGAGACCAAGCTGTCTGACACTGGGCAGCACATTTCTCTCTACAAAAGTGGTAATAAATAAAAATTCTATGAAAACTAACCAATGAAAATCAGACAATGCTTTTGCATTGTGGTTCAACAGAATTATTTAAAAAAACAAACTCATGAAACAGGCCTGGAAAAAAATGATGGTACCCCTAGAAAAGACTGAAAATAATGTGACCATAGGGACATGCTCAACCAAGATGTGTCCTCTAATTAACATCACAGGTGTCTACAAACTTGTAATCAGTCAGTCGGCCTATTTAAAGAGTGACAAGTAGTCACTGTGCTGTTTGTTGACATGGTGTGTACCACACTAAACATGGACCAGAGGAAGCAAAGGAGAGAGTCGTCTCAGGACATTAGAAAGAAAATTATAGACAAGCATGTTAAAGGTAAAGGCTATAAGAACATCTCCAAGAAGCTTGATGTTCCTGTGACTACAGTTGCACATATTATTCAGAAATTTAAGATCCAGGGGACGGTAGCCAACCTCCCTGGACGTGGCCACGGGAGGAGACGGAGGAGACCCCTGATTGCTGGGGTCTTTCTGCAACTGTGGGGGTTCCCCCTACAGTTGATAGTGCTATGAGATGACTGTTGTTGTGAAATGGCGCTATATAAATAAAGTTGAATCTTGAATAACACGAATGGTAACAAAAGAGCCCAGAACAACCTCTAAACACATTCATGGTGAACTCCAAGGTCAACGTACATCAGTGTCAGATCGCACCATCCGTCGTTATTTGAGCCAAAGTGGACTTCATGGGAGACGACCAAGGAGGACACCACTGTTGAAAACAAATCATAAAAAAGCCAGACTGGAATTTGCCAAACTGCATGTTGACAAGCCACAAAGCTTCTGGGAGAATGTCCTATGGACAGACGAGACAAAACTGGAACTTTTTGGCAAGGCACATCAGCGATATGTTCACAGATGCAAAAATGAAGCATACCAAGAAAAGAACACTGTCCCTACTGTGAAACATGGAGGAGGTCCTGTTATGTTCTGGGGCTGCTTTGCTGCATCTGGCACAGGGTGTCTTGAATTTGTGCAGGGTACAATGAAATCTCAAGACTATCAAGGTATTCTAGAGAGAAATGTGCTGCCCAGTGTCAGACAGCTTGGTCTCAGTCGCACGTCATGGGTCTTGCAACAGGATAATGACCCAAAACACACAGCTAAAAACACCCAAGAATGGCTAAGAGCAAAACATTGGACTATTCTAAAGTGGCCTTCTATAAGCCCTCATCTAAATCCTATTGAGCATCTGTGGAAGGAGTTGAAACATGCCGTCTGGAGAAGGCACCCTTCAAACCTGAGACAACTGGAGCAGTTTGCTCATGAGGAGTGGACCAAAATACCTGCTGAGAGGTGCAGCAGTCTCATTGACAGTTACAGAAATCGTTTGATTGCAGTGATTGCCTCAAAAGGTTGTGCAACAAAATATTAAGTTAAGGGTACCATCATTTTTGTCCAGGCCTGTTTCATGAGTTTGTTTTTTTAAAAATAATTCTGTTGAACCACAATTCAAAAGCATTGTCTGATTTTCATTGGTTAG
Organism: Pholidichthys leucotaenia; assembly: GCA_020510985.1. Taxonomy (NCBI): domain Eukaryota; kingdom Metazoa; phylum Chordata; class Actinopteri; order Cichliformes; family Pholidichthyidae; genus Pholidichthys; species Pholidichthys leucotaenia. Next base: position 132,418,977 of record CM035843.1, read on the forward strand.
TTTTCATAGAATTTTTATTTATTTCCACTTTTGTCAGATTCAAGTCATTTCTGTGACCATTGTGGGTTTTTCTTTCATTAACAGAGGGGTACCAACAATTTTGTCCACGTCTGTATATGCAACCTGTGGCCCCAGCGTGGCCACTGGGGCCGAGTCACGGTAGAAGAGCCTCCCAACTCTCTCTGCATTCCGCTTATATAGCTTTAATCATCATGCATAGAGAGCTGGGCTGGTGCATTATGCATGTGTGTGTACAAAGGCATTGTGTGACACATTAATATAACACTTGCTACATTCACAACAATACATTCCCCCCCTGCCCTTCATGCAGCCGCGTGGAGCAGCAAGGGGCGAAAGCGCCTCGTAGTCTTGTCTGGTTACCCCTCTGGGGGGCTTCCCCTTTCAGTCCATTGTTCTGCCCCATTTCACTGCTTCTGGGTGTGAGAGAATGTCCACCCACTGTGTCTAGCGTCCACCACAATATGACATTTTAACCTGCAGCAGCTTTTAATGTTTTTCTTTTGTTAAGAAAAGTGTGCTGAAATTAACAAAATCTCTTAATAACAATGTAAAAGTCAAAGCTTTTTTCCCCATGAATACTAGTGTTTGTACATTATTTATCTTCTTTAATTATATATTCTAAGTAGAATCCATAAAATGTATGCTTTATCTGCCAAAAATTTATTAAGGCTCCCAATTTGGATTCAAATATTTCATCTGCCAACAAATTACTTGATTTGGTTCTTCGAGGTTGAATTGTGAAGATTATAACATGTTCTGTCCAACTTGTAAATAGTCTTAAAGGGCTGTTATAGCTTATAAATATTTTATTTCACCTGCCAAAAATTGATTAAGGGTCTTAATGGTGATTGAAACAGTTTGCATGCTTTAAAAATCATTTTATTTGGTTCACGATTAAATTGTGAATATAATACTGTAACTTGCTCTCTCGCACTTGTGAAATAGTCTCAAAGGGACAATAATTCTGTATTTTGCCTGCCAAAAATTGATAAAGGGTCTAAATCTGGATTGAAACTCCAGAAATCCAATCATAACCAGTTTATTAGTGTACATGTAAACACGGTCAATGATCAGGTTTACATGTACACTAATAAACCGGTTATGATTGGATTTCTGCAGTTATCTGATTATTCAAGTGGCCATGTAAACAGAATAATCCGATAAAGGCCATGTAACTGGGGTCATTACTCCAACTCATTAAGGGTGTTCATATTTTGTAAAAGATCAATGGTTCAATAAGTGTAAACATTTCACAATGTACTTGTACTTCTTTGTACTAAATTTGGTGTTGCTATTAGGTTGTTTTGCTATTATTTTACTGGTCCAGCCCACCTGACATTAATGTTCGAATAGTTTCATGAGTCTATGTTTTATGTTACCAAGGAAAACGCAGAATAAACTGATCACTATTAAATGTTTTTTTTTTCTCATCTCAAATATTAAGGTGCATAAAAACACAAAAAACAAAGTTTGTACAGCACGTTTCCAAAATAACATTTATATTTAACTGAAACTCCCATTTTGTGCAATTATATAATTGCTGAGACTGGCATAGTAATTCCAATTTGATTGATTCTGCAGCCCTAACAGATACATACACTTTCAAAAAGAGACGGTCAAAGAAAAGACCCAATAAATATTCTTTTGTTTAATTAAAAAAAAACCTAACTGACAATTTGACAAGACTGTCAGTTCAAGCCTGAAAGCATTTAGTGGCTGAACAAAATAAAAAGTAGCTCTGTTTAAAAAAAAAAACAAACCAAAAACATTTCACATGTGAGAGTGAGTGACAGTGGGGATACTGAGCAGGGAGAAGGACAGATAAAAAGGAAACTGAAGTGGTAATTGTGCTGTGAGACTGTAGCAGCTTGAAATAAGACAATGTTGTTTCCAGCCCTGCTCACCACAAGCCTTCCTCTGCGCCTTCATACCCCACCTACTGGGGTATGGGACACCGAGCATGTGTCACCCATCTGTCAGACAGTATGTCAACACAGATGTAACACTGCAGCTAACAGCGGTCGCGCCCTGTTGAGACCCTCAATGTCGACACTTTCCCAAATACTCACAGCTCGTCTTGTCAACAATCTCACGGGTTCTCTTCTATATTTATTAAATTCCATTTCTACTAATTCAGGTTTTGAGTAGCGTCACATCCAGCAGTAGCACTGGTTAATATCTTCACAATATGTGGCAAAGAGAACAAAATGGGACTGAAATTTTGACACTTTAAAATGACACATTTCTATCTTTGGAGAATTGTCCCCTCAATATTATTATAAACCTTTCTATATCATGATACATAACTAGGGATGCTAATGACTGACTTTCGATTAACTGTCAATAAGAATTTAGTCGACTAAATTAAATTAGTTGTCAATTAATTGATAACTCAGCAGTCATATTCAATGGGAGCTTATTCTATGAAATGTAGTGGCTTCACTGTCCAGGCGGGGGTGCACGTTGTCACCCACTGCCGCATTTTAACCAAAAAAGCATAAAAAGATGCTAAGCCCCCAGAGCACATGTGCTGTGCATTGCGAAAAAACTCGCCCTTCCGGGTTACGTCGGAGAATCACAAGTTCCGGTGGTACATTCCAATGTCCACCCGCCAAATCAACAGGGCAGAGAAACGGACTGCAGCAGTCTGCACGAGTGCAAAACTCTATCCCCGCTGCCTCCCTTCAACCTGCTGTTAGATGGAAAAGCAGACCGGACTTAAGTTGCCACTGAGGCAATAGACAACAGAGGGAGCCCAGATCGTACTGGGTTTGCCTGGATTGCCGGAGTCTTGTGATAATGTTTAACATGCAACAGATGAAGCAGCTCACAATTTATTTTCCTGTTAAAACAATCTACCAGTGCATCTCAGTAAATTTGAACGTGAAAGATTTTTTTTAACATAACTAAACAAGACAAATTTTATGATATTAGTAGAAGTTTTTAAAATAAATAAAAAATGACATTTGTAATTTACTGAGATGTACCAGCATATAGTACACACTACACAGTGCAAAAATTGTTAAACTACAAATAATACCATTGTCTGTAGTAAAAAAAAAGACTGTATTGTACCGAAGGGCAATTCAGCTTCTCAGGAAAAATGCTGCTATCATCCATCCATCCATCCATCCATCTTCTACTGCTTTTCCGGAGGTCCGGGTCGCGGAGGCAGCAGTTCCAAGCAGAGAAGCCCAGACTTCCCTCTCCCCAGCCACCTGCTCCAGCTCTTCAGAGGGGATACCAAGGCGTTCCCAGACCAGCTGGGAGACATAGTCTCTCCACCGAGTCCTGGGTCTGCCCCGGGATGCTGCTATCAATTAATTGTTAATCGATTGATAAGGTGAATCAATTATCAATTAATGAATTAATTGATAACTTGCATCCCTATACATAACTGAAGAAAATTATTTTGAACCACCGATTCTAAGCAAAAATGCCAAAAGAAAATGATTTAAAATAACAAAAAATGATTATGTAATTGGTTGGGGCAAACTTTATATTGTGTGCGGACCTGAACATTTCAGCTGACTGCTTCACTTATTCTGGCTGTCCCCGCTGTGCCCGTGAGCACAGAGAGGCTGCTGACTGATGGGAGAGGGACAGAAGTGGCACAACTGGCTTAAGAGTTTGTGTAGTATTTGAACAAACACACAAACGATATATAGAAGCTAAGAAAAACTTAATTTTTATACAACAAATCGAGATAGTAGTTATCATGACAGGCCAGGTAGCAATTGTTATTCCCAACAAAAAACAGCAAAGGGGGCACTAAAAGACATCACAGATGAATAGATACGATACCAGTCAAATAGGAGTCATGTCAGAATGATGGCCAATAAGTTGCATTAAATCCACCAACAATAATGCTACCCAGTCTACTTCACACAGCTGACCAATCACCAATGTCAGGCGGGTGTGTATTCTGCTCAGCCCACAGTCCACCCTCATCTAATCAATAACAGCCATTGTTTAGGAGGCAGGCTGACAGAGCACGAGCACCGTTTATCATTGTTGCATTAGAAAAGCACTTCCTCTCTCACGAGCCCATTATTACCATTCAGAGAAAACCAAACACACACGCACGCATCACTGTGACAAATGGAATCAAACAAATGGAATTCATCTATTCCAGTTTTCACTAGGGGCCACCATCAGAATTCATCATCCATCCCTCCATCCATCCATCTTCTTCCACTTAATCTTTTTCGAGTTGCGGGGGGCTGGAGCCATCTTTTTTTCCCCTTTTTTCTTTTTTCCTCCCTTTTCCTTTTTTCTTTTCTTTCCCTTCTTTCCTTCCTTTTCTCTTTTTTCCCTTTTCTTCATTTTTTCCTTTTCCTCTTTCCCTCCTTTTTTCCTTTTCCTCTTTCCCTCCCTTTTCTTCTTTTTTTCCTTTTTCCCCCCATTTTCTTTTTTTTTTTGCCTCTTTCCCCCTTTTTTTCCTACTTTCAGTCATCTGAATGCACACATGGGCAGAAGCGGCGTAACATGAGCGTGTGGACATGCCACACATACGACATACGCAGCGGCCCTTCGGCTACATTGGGTGCATTCAGGTGTAAATCAGATGCAGTGAAAGCACAAGTCCGACATACATTTCTGCCAGATGTTCAAACAACTGGATGCACTAAAAGGGGGAAAAAAAAGCATCCATCCAGCTTCAGGTGACACAAATAGAACCAGACAAAAAAAATGGCAAAGCGTTTTAATATTTTCCAATTATCATCCAGATGGAAACATCTTTTAAGTCACAGTTCTTAATAGCACACACAATTGTACAACTCCCCCGGGAGCAATAAAAGCAGGTAGTTGTGTGTGTTACCCTCCAATTAGCAGGCCGTAAGTTTTAATGGTGTAGTACCTTGTTAGAGCCTGGGAGTCTTTACAGGTTTGTACGTAACTTACTGGTCGACTACTAGTCTTCAGACCCTGAGGACCACCACAGCTGTTTTTTGATTAGTTTTTTTAGATTATTAGGCTATGCAAATGTATTCTAGTATGTATAAGTATTTGTTAAATATCAAGGAAAATTAAAAGGCTTTACCTTCTGCCAGACTGCCACTGTAAATAAGAATGTTCTTAATAACTTGCCTGTTAAATACATTTTAAAGTGTTCCTATTATGCTCTTTTTCCACATGTTGACACAGCTACCAGAGGTGTTAAGCTGGATTCATGCTACATTTCCGCTCTGGTGCACTGAGATGCGTGTCCGCTTTGGATGAGGGCAGCGCGCACATGGTTGTGTACTGTATATACTTCATTTTTGTCGTCTACCAGGTCAGGCCGCTGATGCATGCACACAACCGTCATTTGTCGTTTCATCCCAGTCCTACAGGTAGCACATATGTGCCAACACGCCAGTTTGTTCACCGGCTATATCAAAGTGAAGAAACTTTTATATAATTTTTGTAGCAACAACAATGGGATCATTTTGATTCAAATTACCATTTTTCAATGCTCTTCTCCACTCAAACTGCTGCTGCAAAACAATTCATGTATGTTTATTCTCGTCTTCCCCTTCTTCATCTACTATGACATTGTATGCTGTGACAGGAACGCCACCTGCTGAATGGGAGGTTCAATCTTGTGCATTCAAAGTGCCCAGGCAATGCAGTCACAAAATATGGCTTGCACGCGGAAGTCCACTGAAGGGATTTGCGGAGTCTAGTGGACTGGAGACAATGATAAAATTTTTGTCACACAAGCCTTGCAGTCAAGCGGACACAGAGGTGCAACATGAATCCAGCTTTAATGAAATGTCCGTAGGCATGCTTTGGTTAAAACACCTCAGGGTTTAACTACTGCAGCACCATTTCACACAAGGGGAAGGAGCTCTCCTCACAATAGCTGTTGTGGCATATTGCTTTAAATGCCAATGAGCCCCAGTTCATCCCATCCTCCCGGTTTCATCATTTCTCTGAGATTGTTGTTTTGATGGCGATGCCATGTTTGAGGCTAACATTAGCTTTTAGCTTCAGTTGTCAGACTAAGTAACAAGTTAGAGTTTAAACACCCTAATAAAGCATTATCATAGACAGGTGCGCGTGGTTTGAGTGGTTGATAGAATACGACCGGTCCCTAAGGTATAATAAGTACAGAAACAATCCTGATAATGGCAGCTAACCAATGCCGATTGTTAGCTTCCAGAATGACATGAAATATGATGATTGTGGATTAATGAACAAGCTGTTGTAGTGCAGTGATTACTGCTAACAGGACCCATCTGTATGGAACTTGTATGGGTTTACTCCAGGTGCTCCTGTTTCCTCCCACATTCCAAAAAGCATGTAAGACACTTTAAATCAATGAAATGAATCAGATGTTTATCACATAACCATAATCAACTCTGTAATTGCAGTATGGTGACAACACTAAGTAATTCAGAGCAACTTTAGACGAAAAAGAAAATGTACATCAAAGAATAAAGGCCTATATATACTCCGCAACAACAGAGAAATCTCTTCTCTCTCCCAGGGCCGCAAGAACAAAATGACATCATTTTGTCCTTGCAGCCCTGGTTTGGGAGTTCTTGCAGCTTGTTCTTGACACATCATCGTGGCAGAACTTTTTTCTTGTGTGCTGTCCAAGAACTATGGTGTGATAGGTCAGAAAAGTGAATTTCCCAGGAGTTCTGCACTTGAGTTTCTTGTGAAGTATGAAATGTCCTGGTCAGAAAGAACTTTGTTCTTGTTCTTGCCACCTCCAGAAAAAAGAAAAAAAATTCTCTGTTCTTGTGAAGTATGTAAAGGCCTTAAGCAAATCAAATCCTGCAGATTTGTGGATGAAAATAACAGATGTCATTTTCACACATCAAAGTGAAACTATACTGGAAAAAGCTCCAAAGCTGACACATTTTCATTTGCACAACAGGAGAAAACATTAAATTCAAACAAGTTCTCACAAAAGGAAAATGACCATTTGGTTTATGTTAGGCACTCTGACACTTTGCAGAGCGTGCAAGAGGCAGAACACATGATGCCCACACACACTAGTAGTGAATTACCAGGTGGTGATGTGTAGAAATTGTGTTCAGGGCTGCAGTGTACGTGAAAACTACTCAAGTGTGTTGTTCCTTCAGCCGTCTGTCCAGGTTTTCTTACTGTTAGTCAGCATGCGCTCTTAATTGACCTCCTCCTTTTAATGAGGTCAATTAAATAAAAGAGCCTTTTGAACATTCCCATCAGGGAGAGTGTGGAGGGTCAAAGATGATAAGAGAAACAAAATAAGGTGATCCTTCACATTAGGGACTAGAAAAGCACTCGGAGAGCGCATACCTCTGCCAAGGCTCCTTCCGTCTGTCATGGATCACCTCCAAAATATAATGGCTTTGTGTGTAGGCCTGGAGCCGCTTCTGGTGAAAATTGCATCAAAGTCTGTCCATTAGTTTTGGAGTATTGTTGCTAACACACTGTGAGAAGATAAGAGCCTTGGCTGAGGTATGCATTCTCAGATCATCACCAAAATGTAATGGGTTTGTCTCTAGGCCAATAATCCCCTCTTGTGAAAATTTCATCCAAATCAATCCTGTAGTTTTTGTGTAATCCTGCTGCACAAATAAAAACAAAACCCTTGGTGGAGGTATGCACTCTCAGGTCATCACCAAAATCTAATCATCTGTTTCCCATGCCATTACACACCTTTCCTGAAAATTTCATCAAAATCTGTTTGTAATTATTTGAGTTATGTTACTACAAGTCAGACAAACCAACAAACCAATGACACTAAAAACATTACCTCCTCCCTTGGCAGAGGTAATAATGAGAAAGCTGCGTCCACATAAAATTCTGTATGTATGTGTTTAGAATATCAGTTGAATAGACTGAAAAATCAAATCTATTACAGCAGAATTGATGCAAGTTGCCAGTGCCTTACAGCCAGAAACTGTTCTGCATCTATTTATCTTCTAGCAACTCCCAGTTTAGACACACCAGTTATTTAACAAGTTGAGAATTTTTTCAAAAAACAAAAAGTATGATCATCATACAATCATATATACCACAATATGTATTTCATGCGCTGAATGCCCTTTAAAATTTGGTTTTACTTACATTTTTGTTACATACATTTTTATTATATATGTGCATATACTAGAGAGACAGAATTTCATTTCACTTGTGAAATACTGTAGCTGAATAGTAAAATAAATAAAATGAACACTCACCTCAGAGAAAGTTCTACACAGCAATATGCAACTGATGAAAGTGTCTTTTTCCCCCTCGCCAATCAAAACTCTCATCATCAGTAATCAGTAAGTTTATCCATATTGGTAGAATATTTCAGTTTACCACACAGTTAATATTTGGCAGTCTAGTAAGTGACAGAAGAATAATGTGTCGCTTATTTTTGTATTTTACGGGTCTACGTTCCATCAGTTCTTCATTTGGCCAGTTGCTCGCTCTTACTCTGAATGTATGCAAGAGCGAATAGAAGCTCTTATTTTGAAAGTTTGCTTGCCAAGAGAGGGAAGGAGGGGGCAGTGGGGGGGCAGTGGTGCTGAGAAGCTGCATCTCCTCAGCAGCAGCTCGGCTCATATTAACGTGACCGCACGATATGTGTGATACAGGCATTTTATGTATTGCGGACAGCCAAATGTACCAATACAACCAATACAGCGGGGAAATTAAGTATTGAACACGCTAACATTTTTCTCATTAAACATATTTCTGATGGAGTCATTAACCTGAGACTTTCACCAGATGTCAGTAACAACCCAAGTAATCCATATGTACAAAGAAATCAAGGCAACTGTGTTCACAAAAGTTATATTTAATAAAGTGGAATGACACAGGAAATAAGTATTTAACACACTTGGTGAAATTCATTTAATATTTAGTAGAAAAGCCTTTGTTGGTAATAACAGCTTCCAGACGCCTCCTGTATGGAGAAACTAGGTGCAGGCATTGCTCAGGAGTGATTTTACCCCATTCTTCCACACAAACTGTCTTCTAATCTTGAAGGTTCCATGGGTGTCCTCTACGAACTCTGACCTTCAGTTCGTTCCATAGATTTTCAATTGGATTCAGGTCAGGTGACTGACTGGGCCATTCTAACAGCTTTATTTTCTTTCTCTGGAGCCAGCTGAGAGTTTCCGTGGCTGTGTGTTTGGTATCATTGTCTTGCTGAAATGTCCACCCTCGTCTCATCTTCAGCATCTTGGCAGATGGCAACATAGGGCTGTTGCGATAACCACAATTATGTAGTACCGCGCTATGGGCAAGCCTACCACAGAGGATAATGAGCAACCGCAACAACCCTGGTGCATAACCCCTGAAAGGTTTATTATTATAGGTTAATTACCTGATCCATAATTCTGAGATATGTATTTTTTGATCTTTGCATAAACGCTTTCCTATTAGTAGTTAATTTTACAAAGTACAGAGGAATTATGCCATCCTATGCACTGAAGTAAAAAAGCAGGCTTTTATTTTGATAACAGTGGTTTTGTTTTCACTTCCTGTGCCTGCCTGTGGAATTGTCAGTAAGGCTACAGTGCTTAGCAGAGACAGTCGAGCTACGAATGCTAACATTAATCGGTTTAAGGACCTGTAATGAGGCACAAGCTTTTACAGTGGTTGTAGTTTGTCATTTTACATAATGTGTACTGTACTAAAATAAGAAAATAAAACTGTAAATTTCACCAGCAGTCAAGACCATTGCCATCACATATTACGGGGATCCGTACACGCAGTGTTCACTTTTTTTGTGTGTGGCTAAATCTCGTTACCTCCGCCAAGGAGGTTATGTTTTCATCAGCGTTGGTTTGTCTGTCTGTCTGTCTGTTAGCAACATAACTCAAAAAGTTATGGACGGATTTTCATGAAATTTTCACAGACTGTCAGAAATGGGGTATCCTACAGATGATTAGATTTTGGTGGTGATCCGGATCACCGTCCAGAAGAAAACCGCCATTACGGAAAATGCAATTTTCGTGAATAACTACTGAACTACTAATCCTATCATTGTGAATCCAATTGCTAGTCATATGTTTTCATGGTCAAGGAATCTGAAAACGTACACACAAACACTGTATGGGGGGAACTGTGGCGCTTGGCGGAGGTCTGCGCTCTCCGAGTGCTTTTCTAGTTCACTTATGTGTTCCCTATTGATTATTAAAAAAAACTGTTAAATGTTAAGTGTATTTTTATTGCCAACAGAATGTTTGCACCCGGTACTGTGGAAGCTTCCGCAGTAGCGGTTGCTGCCGCCGCCAGCATCAGAAGAATCAGAATCAGAATCAGGTTTATTGCCATTGTTCATGTAGTACACAAACTAGGAATTTGTCTCGGTACAATGCTGCAACATTAAACATGATAAGATAAGAGAAATAAACTATACATGTAATAAAGTGTAGGATAAGATTAAGTGATACTGGTCAACAGTTAAAATATATATTAGCCAGCAGCAGATACTGTGGAGAACTATATAGTGCAGTCGGTAATGCAGGAAGAAAACAGTGATGATTGACATGAGTCTGGTTGAGCTGCTGTACATGGTGCACGAGAGTCACTTAGTGTTCAGCAGTCTAATGGCAGAGGGGAAGAAGCTGTTCATGTGACGGGAGGTTTTAGTCTGGATGGACCGAAGTCTTCTACCAGAGGGGAGGGGGGCAAACAGTACATGACCAGGGTGTGAGGGATCAGCTATGATCCGGCCAGCACGCCTCCGGGTCCTGGAGATGTACAGATCCTGGAGAGATGGGAGCTTGCAGCCGATCACCTTCTCAGCAGTGCGCACGACGCGCTGCAGCCTTAGTCTGTCCCTGGCAGTGGCTCCTGCGTACCACACGGTTATGGAGGTGGTGAGGATGGACTCGATGATGGCTGTGTAGAACTGCACTAACATCTTGGTGGGTAGCTTGAGCTTCCTCAGCTGCCGCAGGAAGAACATCCTCTGCTGGGCTTTTTTGATGAGTGAGCTGATGGTCAGCTCCCATTTGAGGTCCCTGGTGATGGTAGTGCCTAGGAAGCGGAAGGAATCAGCAGTGGTGATGGGAGAGCCTGAGAGGGTGAGGGGGGGCAGAGGAGTAGTGACTTTCCTGAAGTCTACAATCATCTCCACTGTCTTCAGAGCGTTCAGCTGCAGGTTGTTATTGCTGCACCAGGACGCCAGCTGGGCCACCTCTCTCCTGTAGGCGGACTCGTCGCCGTTGGAGATGAGCCCGATGAGGGTGGTGTCGTCCGCAAACTTGATCAACTTGACAGACTGGTGGCTGGAGGTGCAGGAGTTGGTGTAAAGGGAGAAGAGTAGGGGGGAAAGTACACAGCCCTGGGGTGATCCGGTGCTGATGCTAGTATAGTCTGAGACAGTCTTTCCCAGCCGCACATGCTGCCTCCGGTCCGTCAGGAAGTCGATGATCCACCTGCAGAGGGAGTCAGGCACGTTGAGCAGGGACAGCTTGTCCCGGAGCAGAGCGGGGCGGATGGTGTTGAATGCGGAGCTGAAGTCCACAAACAGGATCCTGGCGTAGGTTCCCGGGGAGTCCAGGTGCTGCAGGATGGAGTGGAGGGCCAGGTTGACTGCATCGTCTACAGACCTGTTGGCTCGGTAGGCAAACTGCAGCGGGTCCAGGAGAGGGGTGGTGATGGACTTGAGGTGGGACAGGACCAGGCGCTCAAAGGACTTCATGACTACAGAGGTGAGCGCTACAGGTCTGTAGTCATTAAGTCCAGTGATCCGTGGCTTCTTGGGGACAGGGATGATGGTGGAGGATTTGAGGCAGGACGGCACGTGGCATAACTTAAGGGAGGTGTTAAAAATGTCTGTGAATACAGGAGCCAGCTGTTTCGCACAGAGTCTCAGGGTGGAGGGAGACACGCCGTCTGGGCCGGGGGCCTTGCGCGGGTTCAGTCTGGAGAACTGTTTGAGCACATCCTGCTCACTGATGATAAGGGGAGGGGGGGAGGTGGGGGGGGGGTGCCTTAAATGAAGTAGGGAATGTGGAGGCTGTGGAGCTGGAGGGAGGGGGGGAGTTGGACACAGATGACGAGGTGTCAAAACGGGCATAGTGTTGGGACAGTCTTTGACAAAGGGCTTTGTCATCCTGACCTTTAGGAGCCTGAGGCCGATAGTTGGTGATCTGCCTCAGTCCTCTCCACACGGAAGCCGAATCATTAGCAGTGAACTGCTGCTGGAGTCTCTCTGAGTACACAGATTTAGCCCTCTTCAGCTCTCTGTTAAACCGGTATTTAACCTCCCTGTAGCAGTCCCTGTCTCCACTTTTCAGCGCTGCTTCCTTCTCCTTCCTGATCTGTCTGAGCTTAGCTGTGAACCAGGGTTTGTCATTAGAGTAACTCACCCTGGTGCGTGATGGAAGAATGTTCTCTTCACAAAAGTGGATATATGAGTTCACAGTGTCCGTGTACTCATCCAGATCATGCGTGGCTCCTTTAAGCATGCCCCAGTCAGATATTTCCATGCACGTTTCCAGCTTCTCCTCAGCATCACTGGTCCGTATCTTCGTAGTGCTCACAACAGGTTTAGTGAGCTTCAATCTCTGTCTGTATGTGGGAATGAGGTGAACCATCACGTGATCAGATAATCCCAGCGCAGCTCGAGGGACAGCGCGATATGCGTCTTTCACTGTGGTGTAACAGTGATCCAGTGTGTTTAATCCTCTGGTGGGGCATTTAATAAACTGTTTGTAGCGGGGGAGATCGTGGCTCAGATTGCACTGATTAAAGTCGCCAGCCACAATAATCAGCGAGTCTGGAAAACTCCGCTCTGTGTGTTGAATGTGATCCGCGAGCACGCGCTGAGCTTCGCGCGTGTCCGCGTCGGGAGGGGCGTACACAGCGATCAGTATAAAAGAAGCAAACTCCCGTGGGGAATAAAAAGGCTTGCAGTTGATAACAAGAAATTCCAAGGCAGGAGAACAGTGTTTGGAAATTACCGTTACATCAGAGCACCAGCTACAGTTGATGTAGAAGCAGACACCGCCTCCTGTGGTCTTGCCGGAAAGCTCTGTGTCACGATCAGCACGGAAGAGCTGAAAGCCGTCGAGGCGCAGCGCGCTGTCCGGTATATTTTCCCGGAGCCAGGTCTCAGTAAAGCAGAGGACAGCTGAGGAGGCGAGGTCCTTAAAACGCATCAGCAGTCTCTGATATGCAGATATGCAGCAGTCTCTATCATGTGGGGCACTCTCTAGACGGACTCCAGCAGGCAGTTAGTGGTGGAAGCATTTGGACAAATTGCTAAATACAGCCGTGACAGTGAGCACTGAAAGCGCACAAAGCATGTTGTTTCCTTCTGAGCGGAGTGTTTATTATCCTGACAATTGAGCTCCGAGAGGGAAACAGCTACTGCACAGTGCATCGCTTGCTTGAATGTGATTTTTCGGACATCGGCAAAAATCCAAAAGTCATGGAGACAAGAGCCACGCAGGGCCCTGTACGGAGGCTGTCCTGTTTAAATAAGCTGAATGTCGCTGCAGTCTCCAACCAGTCCCCACACCCTGTAGTTGAAATACTTCAGTTACCGCCACTGCTTTATGAAAATGATCTTTTCATTGTTTGTTTTTTTACAGAATCAGCAGTTCGTGCCTGTAGGAAGACCGGCGCTCCGCACAATTGTCACACACGCACAAGTTGAGTGCGGCGCTGCAGCGAGTTTCTCACAGCTTCCATCGTTTGCCACATAAGTTATGAACCCTGTTTAAATCACGAGACCACAGGGTCCTAAAAACATTTGCAATAATACGGTATATCGCAATGCTGAGCTATCCATCATCACCGTAGTGGAAATTCCTCCACCGTGTCAGCCCTATGGCAACAGGTTCTTATCGAGAATGTCTCTGTACATTTGTCCATTCATCTTTCTTTCAATTATATGAAGTCTGCCTGTACCATGTGCTGAAAAACACCCCCACACCATGATGGGATGTGCAGTGCCATTTCTCCTCCAAACATGCTGTGTGTAGTGGCATCCAAAAAGTTCAATTTTGGTCTCATCTGACCAGACTATATTCTCCCGGTATTTTACTGGCTTGCCCAAATGTTGGGCAGCAAACACGAGCTTCAACATGCTTTTTCTTCAGCAATGAAGTCTTGCGAGGTGAGTGGGCATAGAGCCCATGTCGGTTGAGTGCATTACTTATTGTTTTCTTTGAAACAGCAATACCTGCTAACTCCAGGTCTTTCTGGAGTTCTCCACGAGTGGTCTTTGGCTCCTGGATAACTCTTCTGATACTCCTCTGTCAGAAATCTTGTGAGGAGCTCCTGGTCATGGCCAGTTTATGGTAAAATGATGTTCTTTCCACTTCCAAATGATGGCTCCAACAGTGCTCACTGGAACATTCAGCAGTTTAGAAAGCAGTCTGTAACCAGTGCCATCATTTTGTTTTGTAACAATCAGGTTGTGAAGGTCTAGTGAGAGCTCTTTGCTTCTAGCCATCATGAGTGCTTTGTGGTGTGACTATCTGATATTCACAGACCTTTTTAAAGGCCATCAGTCAGGACTTAACCATCCATCTTCTTCCGCTTAATCCTTTTCGGGTCGCAGGGGGGCTGGAGCCTATCCCAGCATCTTTGGGCAAGAGGCAGGGTACACCCTGGACAGATCACCAGTCCATCGCGGGCCAACACAGAGAGACAGACAACCATTCACTCTCACAGTCATACCTAAGGACAACTTAGAATCCCCAGTTTTTGATGCCAATTAACCTAACTTGCATGTTTTTGGCATGTGGGAGGAAACCAGAGAAATCCCGGAGTAAACCCACGCAGACACAGGGAGAACATGTAAACTCCACACAGATCACTGTTGGTCGGGGGCTGGGATCGAACCCAGGATCCCCCGGCCAAGGGTGAGTTGTTGTACTGCCGCAGTGCTAACCACTCCACCACCGTGCTGTCCCAGGACTTAACCAGCTGAAATTAATTTGCAATGACAGGGAATGGGATGACTTCCTAAATTCTGATGGATTTCAGCTGGTTTCTTGGCTTTCTATGCCTTTTTGCACCTCTTTTGTTTCATGTGTTCAATACTTATTCCCTGTGTCATTCCACTTTATTAAATGTAACTTGTTTTGTGATCACAGTTGCCTTGATTTCTTTGTATATAAGGATTACTTGGGATGTTACGGATATCTGGTTAAAAAAAAAAAAAATCTCAGATCAATGGCTCCATCAGAAATGTGTTTGAGAAAAATGTTCACGTGTTCAATATTTATTTTCCCAGCTGTATATTTGGTGTATTGCCCAGCCCTACCACAGCCTCATAATTATAATCTTATTATGTCTAGATTACAAAAATAACTGGTAACAGTAAAAAGGCTGGGGCTCACTATAACACAGGAACACCTTTATTGACCTATCCCAAGCAAAAGAAAATGCCCAATTATGAAATCTGATATTTTTGCTCTGCATTGTTCACGTTGCAGGTCTTCGGTACTTAGCCATGCAAAGCTTTTCTATCTGTGAGGACCCTGAAAAGAAGTTTGCAAAGTTGAAGGAAGTGAGGGTTTTTCGTTTAGGACAACCTCCTGAGTTGAGTTACTGAATGAAGGATGTAATCTAGACATCTGAAGCTTCTTCTTCTTCTTCCTTTGGATCTGATTGGGAGTTGGCAACCAGTTTACAGCTTTACCGCCACTGACTTGATTATCATCACTCTATGTCTTTGTATAAGGAGTTCTTATAAGGAATTCAGAACAACTCGTGTGAAAAAATTATCCGTCCTTGGACTGCGTCCTCGCCGGCGTCAATCGCTGTGCCAGCCAGCCGGCTTCTAAGGATACCAAATTTATAGGGTGGGGGGTGGGGGGGTGCAGATGGGACCATGCTGACCCATGGTCTATATAGAGACCAGGAGCAGAGGAAGATCAGAAGTAACAACCACCAGCCAGAAATTAATCTGTGGTGTGAGAGAAACCAGTGGAGAACCACAGAGCAATTATGATGAGTTGTTACAGTTACCGTTCGCTTATGATAGTAAATACTGTGAAAAATCATGTAAATGTATCTGTCACATATGTGACGGTGCCCACCAGTGTATATTTACCCCTAGTGTCACCAGGGGTAAATATAGTGAAAGGAAGTGAAAAAGACCGGAATACAAAAGTAGTGTTTACCCCACAAGTAGATAATACTAGGGTGGGTATACTCCTAATAATATTCCTAACTGCCACTAGTATGATTTTATTTATTTTTTTCTCCCATGGGGATGATGATGCATTAAATTGGCAACAAATTCACTACTTCTATTTTGAAACCACAGTTGCAGGTAGAGTCATTTCTGATGTTTCCTTTTTCCATACGCCAGTCCTACATTATTAGGCTTTGACTTCTCTTATCCCTCAGTTAGACAAACTCCTGACAGCTGTAATATGTGTCACTAAACCTGACAAAACACAACCAATAATACTGTATGAAGCAAGATACCTGTGAACGAATTACATGCAAGAGACAGTTCTTTATAAGATTCACGCTGCAGGGGAGGCTGGAGAGCAGAAGATGCATCTCTACAAACTGCAGTGACATATGAAAAAGTTTTCCTACAGAAGACCCCTGTTGGGAACGAGCTCATCATTGCTCCATTAATTGTGATGAAGCACTGATACTTAAATTGCAACAATCTTCTTTTATACAGTTTATGGCAGCAATGCGTAACGGCAGACATCTACATTGTCACTGCCACAAGTAATTTTCACTCTGTGGGAAACATTGAGAACTCTTCAAATAAAGCTTTGACAGTTCTTTATTAATACCCACTGGGGAAATTGACAGATTATGTTCAAATTACCTAGAATTATTATTTCATCTTTCACAGTTTGAGGTAATAAAGCTAACGGGGATAAGGTAACAGTTACTAGTCATTCTTAATTTAACTGAATTTCTACTCCAAGTTGGCTCCGAAATACTTAAACAATTCACTGTTGTGGCTGTGCTTGTTGTTACTTAAAGTAGAACTGAACTGAATGGCATTGAACGGCACTGAGTGATAGTACATACAATTATAAAGATAAATTATCATTGGCACCCCCTCCACAAATCCCGGAATCTTGGAGAAAATCGCGATTTTGAATTTCCCACCCTGAAAAATCAGACAAATCCGCCGAAGTGCAGCCGGAGTTCAGCGTGACGTCACGAGTGTGACCCAGTCCTCATGTTTACCATTGCGAGCACGTCGACACTGGTTGTTTTTGGTGCATTTTGTCATGATAGTCGACTACAAAACACTTCCAACACCTGGGAAGATCTGTTCAGTGGCCAAGGAAAGCTGTCATGGCGACGAAAGAAAAGAAAAGGGGAGGAAAAGCGACCGGGAAGCGATGCGTTTCTAGATATAGATATTACAGTGATCCCTCACTTATCGCGTTTAATGGGGACCAGAACCGACCGCGAAAAGTGAAAAACCGCGAAGTAGCGTCACCCCCCCCCCCCCCAAGGGCGTCACAAGCACTATTTTGCACAAAAAGGCACAAGAGAACAGCGAAAAGTGCCACTAAGCAACACGAGCGATAAAGAACAATGAATGCGGTCTTCCTTCGCTGGGTAAAACGTCTCGGCCAATCTGCTTGCGAGATTCCCGAGCGGTGAAGAGGTGGGCGGAGAGGAGTGGAGCGGTGGTCAGAGAGGTGGATTTTGAGCTGTGCGGGCTCTCCGTGTTGATACCTGATGTTCTAAAGAGAAGGCAGGGAGACTACATTAGAACATCAGGTATCAACACGGAGAGCCCGCTCTCCCCGGCTCCCCAGCCCGCTCGGGAATCTCGCAAGCTGATTGGCCGAGACGTTTTACCTCGCAAGCTGATTGGCCGAGACGTTTTACCCAGCTTCGCTCCCTGCCGAGCGCCTATACCCAGCGAAGGAAGACCGCATTCATTGTTCTTTATCGCTCGTGTTGCTTAGTGGCACTTTTCGCTGTTCTCTTGTGCCTTTTTGTGCAAAATAGTGCTTGTGACGCCCTTGGGGGGGGGGGGTGACACTACTTCGCGGTTTTTCACTTTTCGCGGTCGGTTCTGGTCCCCATTAAACGCGATAAGTTAGAGATCACTGTAATAAGTTGGAAAAATGCTGATGGTTTTTTTTCCCTTTCTTTTTTATTGTTAATTTTCCTTATCCTGACACCCCAAACATGCCAAAGTAAAGACTCACCATTCTGTATTCAATAAGCGACTCTCCTCCCCATCACTGCTGCGGTCTGAGTCGTGCCGGAATCCTCCGAAAATTCTGGCTCTAATCTGTACGGTTCGATGCCTCTCTCGCTCTCTTCCTGTTCACTTGACACTCCTGCATCCTCCTCTGTCTTGTCACCGATCCTGAATGCCTCTTCACTCTGAAAACTCTGGTGTTCTTGACTGCTGGAACTGCTATCATCTCCCATTGTTGTTTTGATAAGGGTCACACTCGTGACGTCACGCAGCGTCGTCTGCACTACTTCCGGTTTGTTTGGCACTGCCAGCCAGAGGCAAAAGTTTATCGGCTTATAGCTTGGCCATCGCACGGCCTAAAAATTTCTTTTATGTGTTGAAAAATACAATAGGTAATAAGGAATTAATCTGCTATTCTACTTTTTTGGCAAAAAGGTGAGTTCAGTTCTACTTTAACACTTTAAATCAAAGATCCAAACTACATTTTACCACTAAGATGGCCAAATTTTAACATCTGCTCTCTTCTCCAATACAAGGATTTTCACAGTTATTTCTTTGAAGCTTTAGGAATTTTCACCAACTTGCTAATCACACAACACACACCTTAAACAACCCAAACAGGTGCTTTTATTCAAGCACAACTTCATGACTTTCCTCCTCGGTTATACACATCGGGGCAGAAACACTCAGAGGGACCTTTCAGCCATCTCTACCTTTGGGGTGGAAAATTTTGGCATTCATTACAAGATTGCTGAGAGATCATTGGGAGGTCGATAAGAGATCCTTGAGCGGTCAAGAAGTGCTCAAAGATCTCATTGCTCTCCCAATGAGCTCTCCGGGATCTTTCAGTAATCTCAGCGATTTTTCAATGAATGCCAGATTTTTACAAGCGAGGGATTGCTAAGCATTCGGTGACAGATTTAATTGAAGATCAGAGATTGTTGAGAGATCTGGCCATTTTTTCATCCGTCAACAATCTCTCGACAATCTCCACCCATATGTAAAGGGGGTGGAAGTAGAGTAAAAATGAGGTTTTCGAGCTACCTTCACTCAGCCTGAATTATGCAGTAGACTTTAATCTACAAGTGTTTTTGCACAATATATAAAACATGTACTGAAGGTTTAGGGTGTTTTCACCCCTAAATTTGTTTAATTTGGTCAGAATCAGTTGACAAGTTGGTTACTTTGCATCATTTCCTCCTTGATTCGGTCCCCATTCACGCAGGCAAAAGTTTAAGCAGACCAAACTATGTCACGTTAAACTTACGTCAGAACCTTCTCTGTTCTTATTGGTCAGATTTTTTTGCTGCGAGAACAGGAAAAGTAAATACAGGAAGTAGGATGATTACTGTATATTTATGCATTTCTGGGGAGAAAATGATACAAATCGTAGCATAATCTACGGGGGGTTTTCATTGCCCTTGTTATCATTTATTACATACAGTATACAGCATATGCCACTTTCGGCAAATCGTACAGTTTGAAAATGAAAAGCTGCTACGGATGGGAAATAACATGTTAACATTCATTAATCCTCCAGAACCGTGACGTGCTCAGCCCCAGATATTTTCAAAGATCCATCAGGTATGTACAGTGACATAAAATTTTTTACCGTTTGCCACTGGTCTTGTTTTAATGTGGTTGCTTTCTCACCTGCAGAACCGCACCAGAGATCGCCATTTGATTCCAATCGAGACCATCTCTTTCAGGCGGTCTCGGTACAGTTGGTTTGGTGTGCACTTGAGTGCGATTACCGTGTCCTCATCAGACAAAACAAACCGCACTAACGGAGAAAACAAACTCAAGTTCGATTGAAACGAACTAAAGCCTGTAGGTGTGAAAGGACCCTTAGTGTATTGAAAGCAGATGATTTCACTGCAAAGCCTCTGAACATCTGCAAGCTATCTTAAAAGCACAGGAGGGTTCCCACTGCGGCTGTAACCATCCTCCTCTTCAAGCATTTTTTTCCATCCTTCAACTGTGCAAACAGATCCTACTGTCTGTCCAGTGTGTTTTTTAAACAGATAAACACATCTTATTTATATGTTACAAACAAGTGCTTCAGTAAACAATTTTGCCACCTTTGTGTAGGTCCTTTACTACTGCTTTAAAACTCCAGAAACCTTTTTCTTAATGTTTTGGTGGGAAATGTCTTTTCTCTCTGTGCTACATGATGGGTGTTGTTTTTCCATGAGATCCCGGCTATAACCCAGGTGACAGTGTGTGCTTTGGCATGCACAACGGAAATTGGTTTCAACTGAAATGGCCTCAGCACAGACATTAAGGCAAAGAAAATAAACTGGAAACAGGAGAAAGGAGGATAGAGCAGAACAAAAAATAGAGCAGCTTCTGGCAACTTATTTCCCTGACTTACACAAACCACTAGCTGTTTGGAAAAGCCATAGGCATGCACAGCAAAGACACATGGGGTGAGGAAAGAGACTTAAAGAACCCCCATTATGTTTTTTGTTTTGGTTTTTTTTTTGTTTTTGTGGGGGGGGGCCTTTATTTTAGTGCATTATGCAGGATTTTTGTGACATTATATGGCCTGCAAAATCAAACAGCCCAGTGTCTTCCTGCACAGGAGTTCTCCTCTCCCACAGAAACTAGGACTACAACTCTGCCTGAAATGCCACATTTGGATTGGCTACTCTCTTCCGTGAGGTTGTTATGCCATTATTTAACAGACTCGATCCTCGGAGAAGTTTCCCACTGAGAACTTGGCACTCACACAGCTACAAGCAGCTAGCTTAGCTAGTAGGGCTGGGTTCAAAAGATTCAACAATCTAGATCGATCCACATTTTACTCAGTGAATATCGATCCACAAAATCCGAAGACTGATCTTTTAATATAATGCTTTTACGTCTGTGAACGTCTGCTGAGTCTGATCGGGTCGAAACTGGGTCAGTGACCCAGGAACAGCAGCGAAGAACCAGAAACATCTGGAGCGCTAATGGAGCTAACAGCTAACGGATATGCTAGTTCTTCTTCTGTGGTGTTAAAACGATTCTCATCCAGCAAGAGTTCCCTACAGCGTATGCACACGTCTTTACTTCCGTGTTTACATGAGCGGAGCTGCTGACGTGCGTGTCTCTTAATTTATCAACAAAAGTCACCGTAAAGACTGTCCTCAACAGTTTCCGAATATTTTTCATAAAGCGGGAATAAACAGTTTTGTACTACGTGCAGCGCTGAGTTGGAACATAAAGTCGACAATTGATAAACACTTCAAACGGAAAGCGCATGGAGACTGGCTGAAACTGGTAAACAGTGAGGGAGACTTGGACCTGCTAAGACTGTAAGTAAAATATCATTTGTTTGTTTTAACATTTGTGTCATAAATTAATAATTTATCCGGCATGATGGTGTTTTCTTTTACAAACTATGGATACAGTAGTTAACTGTTGGTTAAGGGCTGTGAATAAATGCAGAATAAAGGTATTTTTTATGAGATTATGGACTTCTAATACTTAAGTGAGAGATTTCAAGATAATAAATCACAATAAAATGAAAATGGCAGAATTAATAAAGGCTGCAGTACGAGCTATCTTTACTCAGTAGAACTAAACTGAAATGAACAAATCTTCCGAGGAAATGAATCAAAACCCTTTTCTTAAATAGAAAGTTAATTTGCAGTTAAAATATAAACAACAAAAAATAAAAAACTAAATTATTAAACCCTACTGTGATGTGGGGATTTAAAAATACGATTAATTTTACTTGAAATCTATTCTCCTTTTCATCTCCTCTTCAGATCTGTGAAGACTTGGTTTCCACTCCAAGGTCCATCTTGCACTGAGACATTCTGAAGGAAAGAGGTTGTCAGTGGAGGAGCCATCCCTTCTTCATTGGGGATTTCAGCACAGAAGAAGACCTCAAATCTTTCAGGGGTCTTAGTTTGTAAATTCAAGATTCTAGAAGGTGCTGCCATGATTTTCTCCATACTCTAACATGCATTCAATGCAGTTTAGTTGTAATGACTAATTCTTTTATTTCTTTTTTTTTTAATTTAAGTTCTCTGCAAGAATACAATGTTGGTCATTTTTTGAACACTTTACTGAGCATTTAATTCTACATAAACCACTGTTTAACAGGAAATTTTTGGCAATCCTGTGCTTTTAGTGTTACATAGAACAGCATCACTGTAAACTATGGAAAAAGCAGCTACTTTAAAATCTGTACTTCCTCACACAACTTTCAGTGCAAAAAAACTCTAAAAATGTCACAACTTTTTGGAAAAGCTCCAACAAATTCAGGCTTTTTGGGCCACAACAATCACAAAAACAGCCGACGAAATCCTGGAGGGACTGAAATACAGTGAGATTATGTATACATGCTTTATGCATTGAATTGGTTTACTGACTGTGTTGTTGACGTGACACTACACAACTTTTGCACTAAAAAAAGCACTTGTGAGCACTTTGTGAAATTATAAGTTAAATAATAAAGAGCATTTCTGTAACTGATTTTGGGTCAGTTCTTTATGTGATAATTTATGTATTAACCCCTCTGGATTAAATTTGATTACATGAGCTACCTCTCCTGTGGCTGGTGTCGCAGATCTGCACCCGTCATGGTGTCAGGTTAAAAAGTACCAAAAAAAAAACCAAACAAACAAAATAAACTCAGATGTACCAAGCATTTCACATCACTAGATGGCAGACACATATAGCTTACTGCTCTTCACTGGAGTACTCAGTTCAACTCACCAGAACCTCGTCAAATCTGATATCACTTCCAGGGCGCAGAAGAAGAGACGTATAAACAATTACGTAACATATATTTCAACGGGGAGGAAGCATTTGCTCCAAATTTTGCCAACTATGATTCTAAAAGGGATTATTTAGCTTCTGAAGGGAAATATTTACCTTCTGTGACAGCAGAAGATGGACCAGAGCATGTACACTTTTCGTCCGCCATTGACAAAGCTGCACATGATGGAGAGGACAATACTGCCACTGCCACAGCGATATCTAACCGAAATAGAGGTGGAATAAATCAGAAGATAAATGTGAGAGTTTCTGGATGTGGGAGAGAAAGCGAAAATGACCGACAGAAGACAAAATAAGGACCGGGGATGAGCACACGGATGGCATGGCGACACATGACGAGCAGTAGGTCTGATGTTTTAATCAGCTTGTTTACATTCTACTGATTTTATGGTTCATCTATTTTGAAGATACGATAACAAAAAACAAAAATAAAGACAAACAAACAAAACCATCCTTTGTGTAAATATGTCCAAAGTTCACATTGACCAAAAGTTATGCAATCCGATATGGCTGCTGTCATATTATGCAAATTAGATGTGTAAACTTACTCTTATCATAAACTTTGGATCATATTCTACATCGTTCTCATTTACAGTAAGCCATTATCTCTTACCACTTTCAAGTTACAGACTTTGAATTTTATATCTAAACTGAATATTTTCTTGAAAAAAAATCTTTGCCACCAGAGGGTGCATGAAGATGGTGTAGATCTGCGATAGAAAACCTCTCAGGGTTAACAAAGTTAGCGTATTCTTGGTATAATTTGCTGCATTAGGTCTCTAAGATTTTTTTTTTCCTGGCAAGTAGACTGGCTATTAAAATGGTAATTTCCCAGATCGAATCGGTATCGGATTGGATCGAATCAAATCTGAATTGAATCGATTTAGAATCTCAGGCATCGGAATCAAATCGATTCTGGAAATTAGGGATTGTTCTCAGCCCTATTAGCTAGCGGCCCAACTGTGATTTTTAAAGCTCTTCTCCGGAAATTGTAGTCATCCCACTAGATATCTGTTAATGGTGGGGAAAAAGATTGATTCAGTGATGGATCGTAATACTTGGCACTGGCGACAATGCATCAATACATAAATGCATGGATTAATCTTTTATTTTAAAAAAATGTGCACACATACTGTTGGGTTATCAGTTATTCAATAGCGTTTTCAGTCCACTAGATGGCACACAGCAAACACCCAGTCAAGTGAAGTCATAGCTTGTCTCGGTGATTTGCAGCCAGCTTTGAAAGTTAGGAAGCAGTTAGCTCAAAGTTAGCTCAAATGTCGGGCCTTTTTTGGATTTTTTAACAAAGATGGAAGGATAAACCATGACATGACACACAACCCACAAGAAGCGCTGCACGAAAAAAGAAAAAACACTCGGAATACAGCGGGCCACACAGGTCTCGGAGCAGCTTTAGCAACAGCTAAGCTAAAAAGACACCGGCATGGAGCTGTTTCTCCGAGCATCAATGAAGTAGTTTATTTATGAAGTGCTTTTCAGAGACGTCACAGAGCGCTGCACAATAAAATGGAATAAAAGGAAGTTGATAAATAAAAATCATTTTAAAAATACAAAAACAAGTTAAAACACAAGATTAAAATAATTTTAAAATATCAGACTTACCATTAAAAAGCAGCTGAAACTCAACAGAAACCCTTGTTAAACAAAAATGTTTTCAGCTGCTTTTTACAAGAGTCCATAGAGTCAGCTAAACAAATCACAAGTGTGAGTCAATTCCAAACAACAGTCCACCACCCTCTCTGTGTGCAGAGACGTGTCTCAACGGAAAATGAAGCCCCGAGAATACTTTATTATATGAAAGAGATGTCAACACTTTTACTTTGGGACATGATTTGAGGTTGAAGAAGGTGAAAAAAAATTTAAAATATATGGGATTGTGATACTCGATCATTGCAATATCATGACTATCGTTGAATCGTGATAGGACTCAATCGTGACCCAAGAATTGTGATCCGAATTGAATCGCGAGGTTCCTTGAGATTCCCACCCCTAATATTTGTGGTTCCAGCTTGTTCATTAATCCACAACCAATTATATACAGTATCTCGCACCACTTTGGCTTACTGTTATATTTGGGCTGTGATAGCTAGGATTTCTGACCAACTTCGAGGTTGACCTGTGGCGCACAACTTGGCAGAGGAGACTGCTAGCCTAGCCACTAGACATCCGTTTTTGTCTTTTTTACATATTCTACCCATTTCCACTACATACCAGTTTTCCCAGCGGACTCATCTACCAGCCCTTGACCACATATTATACTCAAACATTAAAGGGGACCTGCGCTGGTCGTCTAAACGCATTCAACTTGAAAACATTAGGCAAAGTATTCGTTATTTGGTTAAATAATTATTGCCAGCCATATACCACCAGAGAAATATGCAAATACAACCGCAGGCATGGCCAGCCAATGAAAACTATGCGTGCAGCCATGACACATGCGGATGTGACGTCACTACGTTGCTAGTGAAAAGTCAATACTCCGCCTGTATGAGCGACTAGGGTGCTTTTGTGAGTGTTTTTATTCTATTATGGCTGAATTGTCGGACTCTGAGGAAGAATTCGTCCAACATGGCTACAGGTTTGAGCCAGAAAGGTCTTCTGAGGGTGAAAGTGACAAAGTGGTCCTCACACACAACGCAATTTCGTCTGAAAGGAAACGTCTGTGCCCTGTTCCGAGATTGCGCAACCACTTTTCCGCTACGATCTTCCGACAAGGTGAGCTGGGTTTGGGTACACAAAAGAAGTGTTTCTTTGTTTTTTCGCTTATTATTGAGACATCCAAAGGCTTTACATTCCGCCATGTTGCGATATCCATATCGCATTGTATGTTTTTGTTGTTACAAGAGCGCCGAGTGTCTGCTGATCTGTATATACTTTTAGCGGCGAGGGAAGAGCCCAGCGCCGAATCATCGGCCGTCTGGCGGCCGTTACGACCTCAGATCAGACGAGACGACCCGCTGAATTTAAGCATTTATTTATTTATTTTCTACTCGTTTTAGTTCTGCATTTAATATAAACCCTGAGTTTGAAATAAACGTTTGAATTTGAATTTGAATATCCTGAAAGCCACTGCTCATCCGGGCACTCCAGGCTCAGCCAATATTGATCCAGATCGCGGTATCCACGACACTACGTCACAGGAAGCGTCCTGGCAGGCCATGTAGCCGCTAGTATGGCTGCGCCCATGTTTTGCTGACATAGCTGAACCAGCACATCAGCAATGGATTTATATCGCATTGCTTTGAACTTGAACTTAAACTTGAACTAGAACGTGAGACAGGGGCTCAATATAATATCTTTTTTTTCCACGACCACCACAGGTCCCCTTTAACTTATTTTATTACAGTCTATTAAACTCTGGACCAGATGGCTCGTTGAGTAGCAACAGTTAGCTGCTAGCGCAAGCTACACACCCCTGTCTGATAATGTTTTATTTGGGCTTTTAAACTAACATTCAGCCAATATTCATTAGTATCTAACTTAGTCTTAACAATCAAAGCTAAACGCTAACATTAACCTCAAACATTGCATTGCCATCCAAACTGAGATCTCAGGGAAATTAAGAAAGACGGAGGGTGGAGTGAGTTGGCGCTCATTAGCATTTAAAGAAATCAGCCATAAAACAACCCATTTCACCATGTTTAGCATGGTGCTGCCATATTTAGACCCCGAGTTGTTTTGACTAAAGCATGTCACTTTTCATTAACGCCTCTGGAAGAGTGTCAACATGTAGAAAAAGAGCATAACAGGGGCTCTTTAAACTCTGCTGCTAAAATTCTGAAATTTTCCTTAACGTCACTAGTCAATTAAAAACACACAGCCTTAACAGACTCCTCTACCACCCACTGTGATTGGTGGTTGCAGTTTACCCCTCATATCTTCCCTTTATATGGGACTGCATCAGCCTTTTTTAGGAGCTGCATGCTGTGACCTGCTGTTTAAACTAATTTCACACGCATGACATCTCTGTGGGAGAGCCTTCACACAGACGGGTCAGCGGAGAGATATTTCATTAATAATGCATTAACGAAGGTACTGTATCCTTGTTTGGCAAACGGGAGCCTGCTGTGACTACAAACTCCAGACTCCAGCTCACACATACAAAACAGAGCACACATTACTGGTTTATAAGCCACGTGTGAACTGGAGTGAGCACCATCTGATGCACTCCAATGGTTTTATCGGGGGGGAGGGGGCTCAGGGCAGGTATGGGGGGGACAGAAAACAGCTGTGGGAATATCGAGGATGCTTTTCAGAGCTGAAGAGAAAACAAGCTCCTCAGGCTTACAACTAAAAACAGCAAGGTTTCCTCTAAAACACAGAATCAATGCATTAACATTTCTTCAGTGTACGCAAAATTTTTGTACATTAATATTAGCAACAGAAGTCCCAGAGGTTTATTTAAATGTAACTGCTAGCTAAGGTTTTAGCTAAATTAGGACAAGGGCCATGAGACGTAGAATAAATTAATCCCAAAAGGTTTATTTCTCATGTTTCTACGTGTTAGGTATCTGTGTTTCCTGCAATCAGGTGGACAGATGAATTAAGTTTCATTTTCATGATGAAAAAACTGCTCTGCATCTCCCCAACTGATTTTCTGCTAGCATAGCATTAGCAGGTTTGCGTATAACGGGAGGTGAACTCAAAGGCAGTCCTGTGGCTGCAGCTGTTCTTTGAGGAGAGACTTGAGCCGAATTCATGGTGGCACAAGTGCACCGTGTGCATGACAGAAATTCCATCACAGAGGGTGAGCATACACAGAGCGCATACAGCCACAAAAAAAAAAAAAAAAAGTGACCACACAGGAAGCACGCAAGCAGTCCGCACTAAACTCCCACCATTATTGACCCTGAAATGAGCTCCTTTTAATTCTTTCTCCTTGTTTTATGTAATGCATGGCATTCAAATCAGGTTACTGGAGTATCACCATCATACTATGTACACATATGGACCGTAGATTGCAGTCAATGCATGAGTGTGAAACACAGCTTCACTGCCTGAAAACTGCTTTCAATAGCACTGCATACACAAGCGCAGTCCACAGACGATCGGGCCTTTAGGGCGTTTTCACACCTGAAAGTCTTTACCAATGTCTGATCCAAGGTTCAAGGGTTTTGTCTACATTTGGTCAAATTAAGTTTGGTCTCACACTGCTCCTTACCCAAGCGAAGCAAACAACTTCATGTAACGGCACCTCAGAATCAGAATCAGAATCAGAATCAGGTTTATTGCCATTGTTCATGTAGTACACAAACTAGGAATTTGTCTCGGTACAATGCTGCAACATTAAACATGATAAGATAAGAGAAATAAACTATACATGTAATAAAGTGTAGGATAAGATTAAGTGATACTGGTCAACAGTTAAAATATATATTAGCCAGCAGCAGATACTGTGGAGAACTATATAGTGCAGTCGGTAATGCAGGAAGAAAACAGTGATGATTGACATGAGTCTGGTTGAGCTGCTGTACATGGTGCACGAGAGTCACTTAGTGTTCAGCAGTCTAATGGCAGAGGGGAAGAAGCTGTTCATGTGACGGGAGGTTTTAGTCTGGATGGACCGAAGTCTTCTACCAGAGGGGAGGGGGGCAAACAGTACATGACCAGGGTGTGAGGGATCGGCTATGATCCGGCCAGCACGCCTCCGGGTCCTGGAGATGTACAGATCCTGGAGAGATGGGAGCTTGCAGCCGATCACCTTCTCAGCAGTGCGCACGACGCGCTGCAGCCTTAGTCTGTCCCTGGCAGTGGCTCCTGCGTACCACACGGTTATGGAGGTGGTGAGGATGGACTCGATGATGGCTGTGTAGAACTGCACTAACATCTTGGTGGGTAGCTTGAGCTTCCTCAGCTGCCGCAGGAAGAACATCCTCTGCTGGGCTTTTTTGATGAGTGAGCTGATGGTCAGCTCCCATTTGAGGTCCCTGGTGATGGTAGTGCCTAGGAAGCGGAAGGAATCAGCAGTGGTGATGGGAGAGCCTGAGAGGGTGAGGGGGGGCAGAGGAGTAGTGACTTTCCTGAAGTCTACAATCATCTCCACTGTCTTCAGAGCGTTCAGCTGCAGGTTGTTATTGCTGCACCAGGACGCCAGCTGGGCCTGCCTACACACCTACACATGAATGTCTTGCTGTCATAATGACGCCTTGTTGCCATGATGATGTTTGTGTTGTCAGCACAGAGTGGGAGTTAGCAAACATGCTACTTACCCTCCAGAGTGTTTTCTGCATCTCTGTGCACATCAGTAACCGTACTTTTAACCCTTTAAATTTCCGGCTGTCATAAAACATATGCGTCACCTGCTGCCTATGTTGCAGGTCCGCGCCTGTCACAAGATGTGTCCCAAAACCACAGAAAACCCAATTGTAACAAGCATTTCAAATCACAAGATGTCAGACACATATGGGCAGCACAGTGGTGCAGTGGTTAGCACTGTTGCCTAACAGCTAGAAGGTTCCAGGTTTGAATCCCCAGGCTTGCAGGGGTAGAAACCTTTCTGTGTGGAGTTTGCATGCTCTCCCTGCGCTGTGTGGGTTTACTCCGGGGCTCCGGTTTCCTCCCACAATCCAAAGACATGCATGTTAGGTTAATTGGTTGTTCTAAATTGTCCCTAGATATCGGTCTCCTATAGGCCCTTAGAATAGAGGGTTAGTACTAGTGAAGCGCTTTGAGTGGTCTTTGAGACTAGAAAAAGTGCTATATAAGTACAGGTCCTTATCCCTTACATATAGCTTACTGCTCTTCACTGGAGGACTTCACCCAAACGAGCCGCCTCAAAACGTCATTTCCGGAAATGCGAAGAAGAGAATGTAACCAAAGGCTCCATCCCAACGTATATTTCCACATGGAGGAAGCATTTGCTCCAAATTTTGCCCACTATGATTCTAAAAAGAGACTATTTAGCTTCTGAAGGGAAATATTTACCTTTCGCGACAGCAGAAGATGGTCTGGAGTGTGTACACTTTGGTCTGCCATCGACGGAGCCGCCCATGATGACAGAGATCACTAGCACCAGCTCGGCGGTGTAATGTAAAAGAAATTAAGGTGCAATAAATCATAAGATAAATGTGAGTTTCTGGATGTGGGAGAGAAAGCGAAAATGACTGGCAGAAGATGAAATAAGGACCGTGGATGACGAAAATGGACGAATGAAGACATGACGAGCAGTAGGTCTGATTGGTTTTTATCGGATTGTGTACATTCTACTGATTTTCTGGTTCATATAGGTTGAAGATAAGATAACAAAAAAAACAAAAAAAACTAAAACAGTGATAACAAAACAAAACCATCCTTTATGTAAATATGTCCAAAGTCCACTTATGACCGAAGGTTATGTAATTCGATATGGCTGCTGTCACATAATGCAAATTAGATGCAAAAATTTACTCCTATCTCAAACTTTGAATCATATTCTACATCTTTCTAATTGACAGTAAGCTATTATCTCTTACCACATTCAAGTTAGAGCCTTTGGAATTTGTCATATCTAAACTGAATATTTTCTTGAAAAAAAAAAAAACTTGACTGCCAGAGGGAGGTGAGCTAACGGGAGCACTGCTGCGCCATAGACAGATAACAGGTTAAGTTGAAACGGGAAGCCTCCGTCATATTAGTCAGTGAACTAGATTAGGGACACTAGACTGTTACCCAGGTCTTTATTAAAAAGGATGTTTGTCCTTCTCATCAGCAGTGACGACTTTAAGGTGACATTATTCTCAAAAAATATCTCTTGAGTATCTGCATTTTTATGATTTTTTTCAATTGACTATGCTGTAACGGCCATATTTCAATTAGAAACGGGGTCTCTTCTTTTCCCAGAGTGCAGTCATAGCTCACTCTCCCTTTTATCAGCTGTTTTAACTTCCTACGTATGGTCTGAAAGTCCGACGCTTTCTGAAAATTGTTTTCACACGCTAAATGAAGCAAACCAAGGGTCAATTTGATCTGGACCGACACCACCAATTTTTGCTGGACCAAACCATGGTTCAGAGGGAGGTTTCACACCTAAAATTTCAGTCCAAACTAGGGATGTTAATGATTAATTGACTTTCGATTAATTGTCGCTAAGAATTTAGTTGACTAAATCAAATTAGTTGTCATTTAATGATAACTCAGCAGTCCTTTTCAATAGGAGCTTGTCCTATGAAATGTAGTGGCGTTGCCATCCAGGTGGGGGTGCACGGGGTCACCCATTGGCACATTTCAACCAAAAAAGCAGAAAATGTTAAAACAGTCTACCAGTGCATCTCAGTAAAATAGAATGTGAAAGTTTGTTTTAACACAACTAAAAAAGATTTAAGAATTTTATGATATTGATAATAGTTTTTAAAATAAATTTAAAAATCATGACATTTGTAATTTACTGAGATGTACCAGCACATAGTACACACTATACAGTGCAAAATTTGTTAAACTACAAAAAATGCCATTGTCTGCAGTAAAAAAAAAAAAAAAAAAAGGGCAAATGATACAATAAATCATTGAGGAATATGATGTTCATGTTATACTCAGTATATGAAAAAACAACCAGAGTGGTGACCTAGTTGATAAACATCCATCCCACAACCAGGAGGTTGGGGGTTCAAGTCCTGGCTGGGTCATACCAAAGACCATATTAAAAAAATGGTACTTCTGCCTTCTAGCTTGGTGCTCAGTGTAATAAAATGGGGGAAGCATAAGTTGCTTGTGGCGGCACCATGCATGGCAGCAACCCCTCTGATTCTACATGTGATTAACATTGTAGACAGGAGAAACGTAATTTTGTTCTACTGTACATGATTGGCTGTATGGACTGAATGACAACAGGGTATCCACTGGTAACATTTCACGGTGGCGGCCCGCCGCACCACAAAATTTACCACCACGCCAAGGAGGAGATATGATTTAAGAAAAATATATGAAGCAATGACTTTCCGCAAGCGCGCACATGAACAACGTGCGTGGCTGTCATCTGTGCGGAGTTTAGAAGCGCCCCGCCCACGCGAGCTTTCCAGTCAGTCAGCAGGCAGTGTCTCGCTGGCGGCAGCAGCATCTTCGTGGAAAAGGAGTGAAAACCGGGAAGTCAAACAGCAGAAATAGACGATTTGAAGAAAAACTTTGTGAAGAAGTCTGCCATTTCTTCGTTGGTGAAAATCCTGGCACGTCAGCGCCTTGGCGCTATCTATCGGGTGGGAGTGAAACTACAAATGATGGTTGTGTGCATGTGTCAACCGCTTGGCCTGGGTAGATGAAAAAAGTAAGCATGTACAGCGCCGCATGTGTGCTGGGCCCGTCCAACGTGTACACGGACCAAGACGGACTAGAGGGGAAATGCAGCATGAATAAGGCTTGACTGTCCGACAGAAACATGAGTTTATTAAAGGACTTTAAACGCGGAAAAGAAAAAAAAAATCAGAAGAGGTATATCAGCACTGGAGGCAATTATCATGGTTTTAACCCGCTGGAAATGGGAGCAATAATGGAAGAGTCACTTAGCTAAGAGATGTGGTTAGAATTCAAATGCAGCCGGCTTCATATGAAGGGAAAAGCAAGGATGACTACTGAATTGCTGAGGATATATTTCACCAGCCACTACAATATTAAGATATGTTTCCGATTATGTACCTGGCAAGTTAACATGACCGAAATTCACCAAGTCAATGACTTTAATCTGTCAGCAGCCTTCAGACAAACTAAACGTGCCAACATTTGGATTTCAAAATAAGGGAGGTTTTTGTTGGCGGTGAGGAGATTTCTAAAAAAAAAAAAAAAAAAACTATAAATATATAGAAATATTATAACACAAATAACGGCATCATTGGTCATTTAAGTTAATTTAAATCATTAAATACAATGTTGTTAATATTTTTTCTTTGTAATCAGAGTTAAATTATTGTTCTGTTCTGACTGCAAAGTTATGGTCAAAATATAAATTGTTATAAAGAAAAAGTAAAAAAAAAAAACAAAAAAAAACAGTCCGTTTCTAATTTATTTAAAAACAGTAATTTTATTTTCAAAAACAGACAAAAATAATCCATAAAATAATCCACAAATTTATAATAAAGTTCCAAATGTACAAGAAAAGTCAATTTTACAAGAGGAAATTATAAATTTGAGGAAAATGGTTTCAAATTTAGATAAATTTACAGAGAAAAGTAGAAAACTATAAGAAAATTGTTATACATTTTGGAGAAAAACCTCAAACCTTAAAGACTGAAGTCATTATTCAAGTTTTAAGTGAGTGCTCTTTGTACCCTTAACTAGGAATGTTTGGTTGTCTCCTTTAATTTACATGGCACTTGATATTTTCTAACCTGTTTGTATACCACCATAGACAGAGTGAGAACCTGAATTAGACAGAGCTCAGAGAGGGCAAGATTAGACAAAAGAGAGGAGCCAAGGAGAGGAAAGTGTTCAGGCAGAGGGTCCAGGAGAGATGAGAGCAGAGGAAGGAGAGAAAGATGACACCAGTAAAAAGTCCAAATACAGGACATCTGGGTGGGACCCCAAATGGCCCAATATTCCAACATTCAAGCCTTGGTTGTACAATACTTCAAATTGTAAATTCCATATGCATGGCAGTGGCTCAGGAGGTAGAGCTGGTCGTCCAATAACTGGATGGTTGGCGGTTCAAATCCCACTCTCCCCAGATATCCTGCCATTCTGTCCCTGGGCAAGACACTTTACCCACCTTGCCTCCAGTGTTCATAACACTGGGTATGAATGTGTATAAATGTTCGGTGGTGGCCGGAGAGGCCATTGGCCCGGATTGGCAGCCACGTTTCCGTCAGCCTGCCCCAGGGCAGTTAATTTATTTCATTAAATACAATTTTATTAATATTTTTTCTTTGTAATCAGAGTTAAATTATTGTTCTGTTCTGAGTGCAAAATTATGGTCAAAAATGTAAATTGTTCTAAGGAAAAAGTAAAAAAAAAAATTACCAGTCCGTTTCAAATTTATCTAAAAAAAAAAAAATATTTTTAAAAAAAAACAGACAAAAATTAGACACAAAATAATCCACAAATTTATAATAAAAGTTTCAAATGTACAATTAAAGTCAATTTTTCTAGAGGAAATTACAAATTTGAGGAACATGGTTTCAACTTTGCACGTTCTCCCAGTGTCTGCGTGGGTTTACTCCGGGATTTCGCCGGTTTCCTCCCACATGCCAAAAACATGCAAGTCAAGTTAACTGGCATCAAAACTGGGGATTCTAAATTGTCCTTAGGTATGACTGTGAGAGTGAATGGTTGTCTGTCTCTCTGTGTTGGCCCTACGATGTACTGGCAATCTGTCCAGGGTGTACCCTGCGTCTCACCCAAAGATGCTGGGATAGACTCCAGCCCCCCTGCGATCCAAAAAGGATTAAGCGGAAGAAGATGGATGGATGGATGGATGGATGGTTTCAACTTTAGATTTACAGAGAAAAGTTGAAAACTATAAGAAAATTGTTATAAATTTTGGAGAAAAACCTCAAACCTTCAAGACTGAAGTCATTACTCAAGTTTTTAAGTGGGTGTTCTTTGTACCCTTAACTCAACTGGAAATTTTTGGTTGTCTACTTTTAATTATTAATTTCAAAGCACTGCTTTAACATCGGGTTACTATACCCACCTGATCATATAATTTAAGTATGCATGAGTACATTACTATTATGAATGTTTCTTTCCCTTCTCTACTCTCTCAATGGAAAAAAGAAACACTAGAATAAAAATACAAAAAATACACATATTTTTGTCATTTATGTAAACCATGACAAAAAAATCCTGCAGGACAAAACATGACACTTGATATTTTCTAACCTGTTTGTATACCACCATAGACAGAGAGAGAACCTGAATTAGACAGAGCTCAGAGAGGGCAAGATGAGACAGAAGAGAGGAGCCAAGGAGAGGAAAGTGTTCAGGTAGAGGAAGGAGAGAAGGATGACACCACTGAGAAGTCTAAACACAGGATGTCTGGGTGGGACCCCAACTGGCTCAATATTCAAACCTCGGTTGTACAATACTTCAAATGGTAAGTTCAATATGCAATGTTACTGTATAAAATTTTAAAAAGAAATAAATAGTATAAAATGAAAATATTCCGGTATGTTTACTCCCCCCCCCCCCGGGGAAAAATATGTTGCCACCACGCCAAGGTCTTTAAGCCAGAGGAAACACTGATTGTTATTGTATGCAAACTTACTGTGCAAAATTTAAAAAAATAGTATAAAATTAACATATTCATACATATGTGTTTTCTGCCCCCCCTCCCCCCGAAAAATATGTTGCCACCACGCCAAGGTCTTTAAGCCAGAGGAAACACTGATTATTATTGTATGCAACGTTACTGTGCAAAATTTAAAAAAAAATAAACAGTATAAAATTAACATATTCATACATATGTGTTTTTTGCCCCCCACCCCACCCACCCCACCCCAAAAAAAAAAAAATATGTTTCCACCGCACCAAGGTCTTTAAGCCAGAGGAAACACTGGACAGAGATGGCTTCTTCTCTTCTTCTTCTTATACGTTAAAGATAGACCGTGTACTACCGAGGGAAATTCAGATTCTCAGGAAAAACGCTGTTTATCAATTAACCGTTAATGGATTGATAAGGTAAATCAATTATCTACTGTATTAATGAATTAATCGATAACTTGCATCCTAGTCCAAACCAAACACCCTAAATGAGCTGACTGCTGCTCCATTCTTCACTGTCACTATGTACTGCTATTCCATACTGAATTTATTGAAGTGTTTATTTGGAGCCCACATATATAAGGGGACAGTGCATGAACACTCACAATGGGAAAAGTATTAACAGAAGGAGGGAAACCAAAACAACCAATATGTGCAAAATTATGTCAGTTCAAGGGCCTGGATGTCAGTTTTGGTTCATTTTTGGCTAACCACTCTCTCTACTCTGTATACAATACAAACACTGGTATCCTAGTAACTGCCTACTGCATGCTGACATTGAGTATAAAGGCAACACAGCAATAGTGCATTCAAATTAAGATTTTGAAGTCTGTAGCATTCTGTTAACTTATTTTGTGGGTGCACAATGACAAAAACCAACACTGACAAGGAAAACAAATGTGCCTACGACATTAGGGGTGCTGGACCAGGAAAAGCCATCTCTAGTGCAAACAAAACGGCAAAAAAAAACAAAACAAAACATTGTTTCTCAGAAACAACCAGTCAACCCTTAAATGTAAATATCCGACATGATAAATTGAAGACATGAAAATTATCCAAGCTTTTACATACTGAAGAAAATAAACACTTCAGTTTCTTCACGAGGAGTATTTCCATATACTGCATCCAAGAATTAAAGGTAGCAGTCTGGTGTTAATATGCTCCAACAACAAACTTGGACAAACTCCAAACTTAAACCAGAAGAATGGGTTAGTGGGGAGCTACAATGAGGCTCACTGGGCCAGTATTCTAAGAGAATCTGCTTCGATAATGCAAACAGTGCTCAGACAATCTGACAAGAGTGCAACAGACTGCATCAAACAGGCCTCTACGCCCTATCATCTGGAGAGCATGACTGATTGCACTATTATTAAAAAAAAAAAAAAAAAAAAAAAAAAAAAGATCAGGTATCCGATGTTTCCTCTGCAAACATGAAGTGGAAATGAAGAAGCGAAAAAGAAGAGCTCTCCGGATAGCAGCACTGTTTATGCTGCACTCTTTGAAGCGCCGCTGTGCATACACAACACTCAAAGGAGGTCCAAAACAAACATGTCTATATAATCTTGAATAAACCTACGACTAGTCAGTGGAGAATCAGTAGTGACACCATTTTGATGCAATTTTTTCTTTTAAAACTGCAACTTTTCTCATAAATTTGCAACTTTTTTTATTCTCAGAAATTTGCAACTTTTTTCATAAATTTGAGCTTCGTCGAACATACTTCTGAGTAGGGCTGAGCGATAAAACGATAACAATAATTACCGCAAAATAATTTTTCCTCGATAGAGACATAAAACATTTGACAGAACTTTGATAGAACTCATTCGTTCCATGTTTTGACAGACAGCATGAAAAGCCAATGACAATAAGATTACACCACACCAAACCAATCATGTGGTTGGAAGTCACATTCGATTGACGCACACAACAGCGTGCGTAGGTGTGTACGACCAGCACGTAGCTGGGGCTTAGCCTAGCACACTTGCTAATGTTTGGGCTAGCACAGCTGTGTAGGAGACGACAGAAAACAATGAAAAGTCCATTGACAGCGTTACCAAAGAAGACACCGAAACGGACGTCACCCAATACTCAATTGATGAGGAGATTGTTGAAAAAATGGTCCGAGGAATTCAGTAATGTGGAGATATTTTGGCCATTTAAAGTCTGACAAGAAGAAGCTTAGCGAGCACTGCAAACTGTCAACCATGTTCCCACAAAATCATGTAACACTACAAATCTTTTTTTACCATCTGAAGCAGTGCCATCCTCTTGAGCAGGGTTGTACTAAACAGCAAACTGGACCAAACGGGACTCCCATGACCCCAACCCCCGAGAAAACATCCAAAATGAAATCATTTTTATGGGACACCAAACACCCCAAAAATCAATTAAATCATTTTTATCCTAATATTTAATGGCAAATAGCCATTCTTGTAGTAACTAGCGTTACACAAAATGCACAGATAGCGCATTAAATTGTATGAAATGGGACCAAGTGACATCAAGTCAACTAACGGGCAAGTTGACAAATATTCCAGACCCACTGTAATATATTCCTTGAAATTTAATTTAATAATTTGGGCGTTTTGTGTCACGTTCGGACATGTTGTTTAATCCAAATACTAACCGGTATTGTTTGGCTGCAACCATCCTTCTCCACACTTGCAGTGGGGAGACTTACAATTTCACATGGATGAGAGCTGAACTGTAATGGCTGCTACATTTGGCCATGTACTTCACTCAGCTATCAGTAAGTTCATGAGCAGAATATTATAAAATATTTTATGTTTTATAATTATTTTATGTTTTATAATTATTTGAAACACAGTTGTATAATATTCTACACTACCTTTGTCAAGTT
Source organism: Pholidichthys leucotaenia (assembly GCA_020510985.1). Taxonomy (NCBI): domain Eukaryota; kingdom Metazoa; phylum Chordata; class Actinopteri; order Cichliformes; family Pholidichthyidae; genus Pholidichthys; species Pholidichthys leucotaenia. Next base: position 132,456,902 of record CM035843.1, read on the forward strand.
CAACTTCTGACAGAAAATAAATACTGTATTTAACATTAATCTTGTTATAGCTTCCCATCTCAGGAGTAAAAAGGAACCTTTAAGCTTGACAGAAATAGTGATTTGATTCATATCGCTATATATCGATCAATATTGGAAAAATTTACCGTGACCGGAATGTTTTCATATCGCCCAGCCTTACTTCTGAGTTACAGGTGAGTTATGTACAGTTACTGCTCCTTCACTACCTTTTGAGTGATGAGCAGAGCAGTAAAAGATCATGCAGAATGCAAAGAGTAGAAAAATGCAGTATTTTATCAAGTACTGGTACTTGGTGTCTATGAGCACACAAATGCAAGTACTGAGAAAAGTGGCATCTGTGTATCCCTGCATTACTGGCTTCACTGACCCTTTATGAAGACACCACTGTGAAATTAAGACATGCCCCAGTTTGTATGTATTATCCTCACAACATACCCCGAGGTAGTTGGGCTGAAACACATAACACACCTGGAATATTAGTCATCAGAATGAGGTTTGAATTGTACTCTACTGATGCATAGCACAGGTGGGTAACGATCCTTTGAGTTCATTTGATAAATAACTTTGGCTGTGGTTCTTTGATTACTGAGCCAGACCAAATAGGAAACAAAGTATTATGCTGGGAGTTGGGCAAAAGAAATCTCCATAGTAGTTAAAGTTATACCCATAGGCAATATGGGTAAGTTGTGCTAACTGGAAACCGTAGCAGACTGTCATTTCTTTGGTTTAAATTACTGCTGAGTTTCTTAGTTTTGTCTGGAAAAAAATGTATTAAAGCTGCAAAAGTGCATGCTGGTGGCACATACACGCAAAATAAATAATAAATTAAAATGGGTCAGAGGAGCAAGTTGGCTCTTAATGTAATTTATTTGATTTCTTATCATTTTAATTATTCATTATCCATTATCACTACTTGACTAAAATTAAAGTCATCAGATGTATTTTATTACATTACCTTTTGTGCCTTTGATTTTCACATCATGACCAATGTGAAATATTTTTACTAAAAAGCAAACAGGTTAAATCAGGTCAGAATAGCAGTCATCAGGCTGTGGATCTACACTTAAATTTTCACTCATTTAAACTAACAGCTAATTTATATCTGTAGATGGTAGCGGTGGGAAATTTTCTCATTTTCAGACATTTTTTATGTTATGTGGTTTGGTTATTTTTTTTTATTTTATTTTATTTTTTTTTTTTTGCTATTCTCCTCTGGCTCAGGAACGATTTAACTTACTGATGATTACTTTTTATTCATATACGATTTAAAAGAAAAACCTGAAATTTATGAGACTTGAGTCTCAAATGCACATTAAAAAACTATTTTATGGACTTCCGGTTATGGCTGCCGCGTAGAAGGACGTGCTTCACTCTACTCTGCTCCTAAAAAAAAAATTAAAAAAAAAAAATCGGCAAATAACTCTCTCAATTGGAACAAAACCTATCCCAACGTTTGGGCGAGGACATGCCGGTAAAGCCTAAAGCTGGGAAATCAGGTGGAGGAAAACCGAATCGCCGAAACAGTCCAAGTTAACGGACTTTCACGTCCGTGACGAAGCAGAAAAATCCCCAAATATGGCGGAGGAAGCTAGCGGAGGAGCGGTGACTACTGGCGAAGGCACAGGTGCGGTGCTCGCTGCCATTAGTTCAATGAGAGCAGACTTTTCCTCTAAACTTGACGGGATTATTGCAGCGTTAGAAGGAATGAAAAAGGAGTTAAGTGACTGTATGGAACGAGTTTCGCAGGTGGAGCTCCGAATTTCCAGTGCTGAGGATGACGTCTCCGGCCTACAATTAAAGGTGCGCACATTGGAATTAAAAAATAAACGTCTGGAAGATAATGTTCTGGATTTAGAATCCCGGTCGAGACGGAACAACCTGAGGCTGGTGGGTCTCCCGGAGAGAACGGAGGGTCTGGATCCATGTTCCTTTTTGGAAAAGTGGATCCCAGAAGCGCTGAACAACGGGGAGCTGCAGTCATCAGTCATCTTAGAAAGCGCCCACCGAATTGGCCCACCGAGAGATAACAAGGCATCACCGAGGACGCTGATTATGAAGTTCCTCAGCTACAGAGACAGGATGACGATCTCCAACGCGGCGCAAGCCAAAGGACAAATTAAATACCAGGATCAACAGGTGCGGTTCTACCCAGATTTGGCCACAGGAATCCAACAATTAAGGAAACAGTTAGACCCCGCCCGTAAAGAGCCGCGCAACCTTGGGATTCGTCAAGGAGTGATTTATCCTGCAAGACTGCTGGTCACGTATAAGGGCAGAACCCACATCTTCAAGACCCCTGAGGAGGCGCAGGAGTTCATCAAGAAGATGCAAGGAGAGACTGGTGGGAGTTAAGCATGAACAAAATATAAGGTAGAATATTTAAGCATTTGCACAGGCATCTGACTGATCTGAAGCATATAGCAAGTTTACAAAATATAGATTGTATTATATATTAAAAAAAAAACCTATGATGTACAAAGTTGCTATAAAATTTAGGAGTTAAGTTGGAAAACTACAGAAGAGAGTTAATGTTACGTCATTAAAAGCAGTAGAGTTAGGGTGATTGAGAGGAGAAAGAAAGAGTGGTTTTGACTGATCCTCGCGGGTGTGGAGCAGTCAATGGCTATAGCGGGAGACGGAATTTTTTTTTGATTTTGGGGGGGGGGGATTACTACGAATGTGGGAAGGGGGAATTTGTTTGTGTGTAGTTTGTAGGATGAATGTTCAACCACTCATGTTTTTGCTTCTCTGTGTGAGCATGTTTACATTGCGAGGTAACCTCAAACTTCTTATTGATCATAGACCAAAGCGTTAATCTCAATTTAACCTCATGGAATTGCAGAGGTCTACAAAATTTTAAAAAACTTAAACAAGTTATGAATAAAATAAAAGACATGGGTTCAAAAATTGTGTTTTTACAAGAAACTCATCTAATAGAGGAGGATGTAAAAAGAATAAGGAGTAGATGGCAGGGAAGTGTATTCACCTCATCATTTTCATCCCGAGCCAGGGGAGTTATGACTCTCATACATAAATCAGTCCCATTTCAAGTGAAAAATGTAATTGGAGACAAATTTGGAAGATATCTAATCATTCAAGGATCTTTGTTATTAGAAAATATAAATTTGGTGAACTTATACGGTCCCAATATAGATGATCAAAATTTCTTTACTAATTTATTCCTTATTTTATCTTCACTTACAGGGCAACATATAATAGCAGGGGATTTTAATTGTACATTGAACCCCAGTATAGATAGATCAACAGGACTGGACTGTACGCACAATGGATGCAGGATGATCATTAATCATTTTATGAAAGAATTGAGATTGCTAGATATATGGAGAGAAATGAAACCACAAGTTAAAGCCTATTCCTGTTATTCTAATATTTACAAGACATTCTCACGTATTGACTATTTTTTGATCTCCACAGAATTAAGGTCCAAGATTCAAAACTGCTTCTATGATAATATTGTGATCTCTGATCATGCACCCTGCCGTCTAATATATGTATATGTATATGGGCTGCACGGTGGTGCAGTGGTTAGCACTGCAGCAGCACAGTTTACCCTTGGCCGGGGGATTGTGGGGATCGTGGGATCGTGGGTTCGATCCCAGCCCCCGACCAACAGTGATCTGTGTGGAGTTTGCATGTTCTCCCCGTGTCGCGTGGGTTTACTCCGGGATTTCTCCGGTTTCCTCCCACATGCCAAAAACATGCATGTTAGGTTAATTGGCTGTTCTAAATTGTCCCTAGATATTTGTTTCCTATAGGCCCTTAGAATAGAGGGTTAGTATTAATGAAAGCGCTTTGAGTGGTCTTTGTGACTAGAAAAGCGCTATATAAGTGCAGGTTAGTTAGTTAGTTAGTTAGTTAGTTAGATAAGAAATTGACAAAGGAACCAGGTAGGTGGCAATTTCAGCATAAATGGCTTCAGGATGAGGAATTTGTTAAGTACATAGAAAAACAGATAGATGAGTTCTTTGATATCATTACTACACAAACATCAGCATGTATAAAGTGGGAGGCTTTCAAAGCTTTTATTAGGGGGCATATTATTAGTTATACAGGTTCAAAATCTAAGAAGACTCGAGAGGAGAGAGTCCAATTGGAACATAAAATAAAAATTCTTCAAGAAAAAGTGTATGCAGGAAGTGACCCAAAGTTAGAGAACGAATTACTGATTCTGAGAGCTGAATATGACAAAAAAAATCAGCGAACAGAGTAGCCTCGAGTCTTCAATTCAATTCAACTTTATTTATATAGCGCCATTTCACAACAACAGTCATCTCATAGCACTATCAACTGTAGGGGGGGACCCCCACAGTTGCAGAAAGTCTTCTAAGATTGAAGCAATCTTTTTATGAACAAGGTGAAAAATCAGGAAAATTATTGGCATGGCAGATTAAACAATTAGAATTTAAAACACCAATTACCACTATTATATAAGTAACGGACAGCCAGTTGTAGATCCTTTAGAAATTAATTGTGCCTTTAGAGATTATTATGAAAAATTATATAATACAAAAAATGAAACTGACTTAACAAAACTAAATGGGTTTTTGGACGGATTATCTACACTGTGTATTCCAAATGAAAACAGGGAGATACTGGAGTCTAAAATTAGTCAAGAAGAAGTTGGGCTAGCCATTGATAATATGAAATCAGGAAAAAGTGCAGGACCAGATGGTCTTCCAGTTGACCTCTATAAAAAAATTTAAGAATAAATTAATAAAACCATTTTTGGAAATGGTTTTAGAAGCATTTCAAAATAGTAATTTACCACCATACATGAATAATGCCTTAATTATACTGTTGCCAAAACCAGGTAAACCCTCTAATAAATGTGAAAATATGAGACCAATAAGCCTATTAAATGCTGACCTTAAGATAATCTGTAAAATTTTAGCAAGACGACTACAAGAAATATTACCAAATATTATTAACCGAGATCAGAATGGCTTTATAAAGGGAAGACAAGGCTTCCATAATGTAAGAAGACTATTTAATATTATCTATTCTAATAAAGAAGCACCGGATACAGCTCTCCTATCATTGGACGCCGAAAAGGCCTTTGATAAGGTCAAATGGCCCTTTCTTTTAAGTTTTACAAAGGTTTGGAATTGGAAATAATTTCATAAAATGGGTTCAGATAATATACAATAATGCTACAGCAGAAATCCTAACAAACAACAATATTTCAAAATCAATAAATATCAATAGAGGATGTTGACAAGGCTGCCCACTTTCACCTTTACTGTTTACTATGGCAATTGAACCTTTAGCGATGGCAATACGTTTACATCCACAAATATATGGAATTAAAGTAGGACAAACAGAACATAAAATCTCCCTGTATGCCGATGACATAATTTTGTTTATGTCGAATCTTAAAAAATCAATTCCGACCTTGTTGAATTTAATAAAGAATTTTGGGGAAATATCAGGATATAAAATAAATAAAACTAAATCTTCAATATTAATGCTAAATGAGACCCAGAGAAATCACCCAGCTCCTGAGGTAAACCAATTCAATGTTGTAAATCAGTTTAAATATTTAGGAATCCAAATTGTGCCTAAGCTAGAATTAGTCGCCAGTACCAACTATGAAGCCTTAATGACAGACATTAATGAGTTACTTCAGAGATGGATGTCACTACCAATGTCGATGATTGGGAGAATCAATATACTTAAAAGTAATATTTTACCCAAAATACTTTATTTCAATACATTACCACCACCTTCAGATCTATTCTCAAGAATTAAAAAAAAGTTAGTGGAATTTTTATGGAACAATAGGAAGGCTAGATTACGTCTGTCCTTACTATATTTACCATTTGATTGTGGAGGTCTGAAATGTCCAAACTTTATGTTGTATTACTGGTCAGCACAACTGAGGTCTATGACATATTATTTTTCATCAAATGATCTCCCTCACTGGACTGAAATGGAATCATACAATTTACCTTTACCTCTTTCCATATTCATATACTCAGACTCGGCTAAAAAATTACAGAAACAAGTTAAAAATCCAATTGTAAAGCATATGATCAAAATATGGTGTGAAACCAAAAAATATTTAAAAGAGGGGTAATCAATATTTTAAACCAGGGAGAGCGGATGCTGTATTTAAAGTATGGAATTTAAAAGGGATTCAAAAGATTCAAGACTTATATCTGTCATGTTCAGATAACATAATGTCTTTTGAAGAACTGAGGATCAAATTTAATCTTAATAGAACACATTTTTTAAAATATCTTCAGCTTAGGAACTTTATTCGATCAAATCAAAATAATGCTCTCATCCGACCTACTTATTCATCCTTGGAAAAAATTTTGATGAAAGATAGTAAGAGAAAGGGTATTATTTCAGAGTTTTATAACTTATTGACATTATTCTCAAGTGAAAACTCACAGAAAAGATTGAATTATTGGAAAGAAGACCTGCAAACTGAAATTTCAGAGGAACAATGGGAATTGGCTTGTACAGAAGCTCAAACCAAATCAATAAATGTACATCTTAAATTGATACATTTTAAATGGTTAATGCGGATGTATGTTACACCAGTGGAGTTAAATAGATATAACAAAAACATACCAAATACGTGCACAAAATGTATGGAAAGTAAAGGAACCCTATTTCATTGTTTATGGGAATGTAGAAAAATTAGAATGTTTTGGGAAGAGGTGAGGGTAACAATTGAAAAAATAATTTCAGAACAAATCATATTGAATCCTAAATTGTTTTTGTTGGGTCTGTATCCAGAAAAGCACAGCTTTAATAAGAGTGAAAGAGCATTCATAGACCTCAGTTTGCTTAACACCAAAAAATGTATTGCACTACTGTGGAAAAAGACTCATAGACCAGATGTGACTCAGTGGTTAAGACCGATGTTAACAAACCTTCCACTAGAAAGAATAACATACATACTGAAATCAAAGGAAATTGTGTTTGAGAATATATGGAGACCTTTCATTGATTATGTAAAGAATTTAAGCATAACTTTTGAAGAAGAAGGTGAATGATGTGTGTGGACCTTGTAAATTCCAAACTGGTGAATGTATAATATGTATACTTATGTAATGGATTGCCTAGACTAAACAGAGGAGCATTGTTGAAGACCTGTCTTTGTTAGTGGTTGTTGGTGTTTTTTAGTACAATTTTTATTTTTTTTATTTTTTTTTTAAATTAGTGTTAGTGTTTGATTGTTTGTGTTGTGTTTGTAAAAAAGGTTCAATAAAAAATATTGTGGAAAAAAAAAACTATTTTATACCGTAACACCGCAAAATTATGATGAGAAAAGGTGCATGTAAAAAAAGGTAAAAAAAAAAAAAAAAAAAAGGCGAGACGGTCCTTTTTATGTGATTATCTAAACTGCAGAATTTACAAAAAATGTATATTGCGATGTATATCGTTATCGTGATATAAGATGACTTATACCATGATACGAATTTTTTATCATATCGCACAGCCCTAGGCGGGGGTGACGTGTAAAATCTTGATTGCTCCTTCTGAGAGCTGCTTAAACTCCAAACCCAGCTTTATTTACTCATCACCTTGCACTGAGAACCCACAGAATGTGCTCGATGTTTTCTCCAGCTTGATGAGGGGAGATAAATATTTTAGTGGTTCAGCATAAGATCTGTGTGCAACATCATCCATGTTTAATTGTGCGTGCGGGAACCAGCCGTTCAGCAGAATTTTTTTCCTCCTTCCCCTCCAAGCCACGACAGAGACCGGCGCATCATACGATGCGAGCTGCTCGCACGCAATAGCAGGTGAGGACCCCTGGAGATGACAGCACCATACATATATTCCCACAAGCCCCACACTCAGTCACAACCATTACCAAGTTGTTGATGCATTAAAAAGAAAACTTGCATTTCTAAATTGGCTGTTTTTTTGCCACTACTGCAGACTCCCAATTAAAACTGATTTAATAGAATAGTCTTAGCCGAGTTAACAATGTAAAGAAAATACTCCCACTTACCACAAAATGCCGTGTCATTGATTGGTGATTTAGTTTGTTTTAAAGGGTACATTTTATGACTATAATTTTTTTTCAGTGCTTTTGCTGATCTATTTTGGCATCTGGAGTGGCTACCAATGGCAATTTTGAAAAAACACAACCCCATCACTTTGTTAGTCACCCTTTAGCTATGTTCCCATCCACAATGTACTTCCAACTATAGTCCCTACTCCCTGCTCTGTTCTCAGGGAATATCAGTGAAGTTAACTGCCCATCACAAAATTTCTCCATTTGAAAACACCCTGTAACCATTGGCTCCCTCCTTCGTGCGTTACCACAGTAACCATGGACACATACTGATACTACGGTGGATAATTTATATTTCTAAAATAAAATATTAATATAAATATATTTATTACTATCAGCCGATATAAACAATAACCAGCATCAGTTTAGCTTGTTAATAACGTTAACAATAGTTTGTTTTACTCGTATTTGAGGCACAATGGCTTATGGGTAATCTTCTTGTCAACTTCCGGTGAAGTGATATACCATTGTTCACTTCGTCCCTGCACAGTTCTCAGTTCCCTTTGAACCGAAGACTGTTCGCTCCCTTTGATTTGGAATCTCAGTTAATATGGCAGATACCCTGTGCAGTCCACTTCGGAGTATACTATTGGGCGATCAGAACACAGCTTTCATCTCAATATCTCTCTCTGAACAAGTGGTTTTGATTTTCTTCTGGCTATGACATGAGAACCGAACCTCACTGGGATGATACCACCCTCCCACCTTCAGCTCCACCCATCCACCCATGTTCACGACAGTGAGAGGAACCTATTCAACGTCCAACCCCACACTGACAGTGCCATTATGGTTGTTTGCCTGCTATGGCTTCAGCTTTCTGATCAGTTTATACTGACATTTCTTTATATTCTAGTCAGACCACTAGACATCCCTGTTCCCACCTGCTCCAATGATCAATCAATAACATATCTTGCGTCATTCTGGCTTATTATTATATTCTGGCAGCAGGGTATCTACAGGTTTAAGGAAGTTAAATTTAAGACTTTTTAAGACCATTTTTAAGGCCACTTTAATCAAATTTAAGACCTTTCATCTGCGAAATAGCAAAAAGTGTGACCACATTGCAAATAGTTTTGTCCACAGATTTAATGGAACTGAAAGTGCTGAAAAATAAACATGAAGATCACAACTCTGTAGGCAGAACACAGGCAACTTGTAACAGTCTGAATGATCTGACAATCTTTCAAACAAATATGAAAACATGTTTGTAGCATTTGACAAAAACAAACATTAAAGAACATTACACAACAAGATCTCTAAACTGAATATAGGGGCTCTCCCATGCTCTCCTCACTCCCATATGTAATTATGGCATGGATCTGAGTTCTGTAGCCTTTGTCTCCAGCTCTGCTTCCACTTGTTTTAATTTACACAGTTTTTCTTTGTATCTTCCTCATTGTGTTTGATTTTGTGATGAGCTGGGCAATTAAGGTTCCAGTCTTTCCTTCAGCTTTTTCTGCAAGCTGATCCTGTGTAGGCTGGTGGATACCTGAATCAGAGTTTGCCTCTTTTTCTTAAGCTCCTCTAAGTTTTCCTCTGCAGCTTTTCACTTCTGTGCCTGGACATCAGTGATTTGATTATGTACAGTGTGGAGGCCACAAACCCCCACCACAATCAGCTGAGCACCCCCACACTGCTCACACTGCTCTTGTTGAAGCAGCTCCAGGAACTTCCAGTTGACATTGGGTCCATCCATGGAGACTGAGAGCAGCTTTTGCAAGTCCAGCTGCTGAGTACATTCCTGAGGACGAAATGAGTGTCATTTATCAAGCAGAGTTACAAGGTGTTTAACATGTAGAAATAAAATAGCATTTAGGAAAAGAATGAAGTACATAACAGTTGCATAAAAATTAAGTATATATAAAAAAAAAACAAATATATATATAACAACAAGTAAACAAACTGATGGGCATACCTGCTGCATGGCAATGCCATGTGTAATGTCGAACACAAATGTGACATTTTCAGAAATGTTCTTTTTAAATGTTTGAACACTTAATTTTTCAGTTGAAAAATAAAATTTGTTCTTTATGACGGATTAAAACAACAAAACTGTAATATGATAGTATCAAGTCATCAAAATATATTTAAACAGAACAACAACAACAATAACAAGAATCAACGATGTATAACACTTTTTCTTATAAGTGTTCTATTGAGGAAAAAAAAAGCTATAGCTGAATTACTGGTAATTTCTTAGTGTGGGGTTCTTACTTACTTGGAAGTGGTCCAGTAAATCCTGAGCTGTTCCGTGGACTCGATCATCTTTGAAGTAACAGACATGTAGGTCCAGCTGCTTCGTTTTAGTTGTTTGGTTGAGGGTTTCGTCAAACATCAAAGTAAAGCTGTCTTTGTTAATGTCGGTGACGAGGAGTTTAATGAGGTGTGGAGCCAAACCAAATTTTGAAATGTAGGCTGATTTGTCTTTACCGCACGTGAAGTTTTTAGCGATTTCTGAGTCAATAAACATAGCTCGGAAAATGTCTCCGACTCCTTCGTTGGTGTTGTAGGACTGGTGTTTGGTTACTTTGTGCAGACACCTCAGTACTTCTGCTTGAAGTGTAGCGGTGGACCCGAAGGTTGCTCTGAGGTCTGTTGCTGTGGTTGCAGCTGCTGTTGCTCCTGGTATTGGAGATGGAGCTGAAGTCTGTGGTACTGATGAGACGGAACAGTACTGAAAAATGGCAGGCATTTGTTGGCGGGTTTTTGCAGCCGTTTTGTGCTTCTCGCTCTGCATATGCGATTCCACAGCTTTAATTCCCATCGAGCACAGTTTAAAGAGCTTCTTGCACAGCGTACAGCGGGCCTCATAGTTATTTCCTTGAACCGGTCTTAACCATGCTGCAAATGTCGGTTTATCCATCCAGCTAAGATTAAATTTACATTTCCCCATGATTGACGTTGCCAATAGCTACTGAAGTGCAAGCTGCTAACGTGTAAACTTGAAAGTAGCCCCCTCCCCCACAAATAAATGATTGCTGTTGGTTCCGCTCACTTCCGCTCCATAGTGCTAAAATGCAGAGCAGTAATTACAAATTTGCCAAATTCTTTACAAAAATTTCACTGTACAATGTAAGAAAATATTGCAATTTTGTTCATTGTGTTTGTGGCATTTTTAAGACCTTTGAAAGGCGGAATTAAGGATTAATTGCCATTTTTAAGGATAATTAAGGCCTTAATTTTGGACAAACACATTTAAGACTTTTTAAGGACCCGCGGACACCCAGTAGTAGGCCACCAAATCAGCCTGCTAGCACCTTGACTAACTGCATCAACATGTAGAAAAAGTTCATCATAGAGTATGTCCCCTTTAATTTGGGCTGGACTGACACCTTGCCATCTAAAATAACAGAACAACACAGCACTGAATAGCACCTTCAATGATCAAATTACAAGACCTGTAATCTGAGGTGGTGCTGCTGAAATGCATGCAACAGGGAAAGCTTACATGACTATGGCTTCATGTTTCAATGCCAAGTCTGCATAGGCCATTTGTTAAGGGTGTAAAGGATCACTGAATCCAAGGTTCAGTTCAGACCTTTTGTCTTTTTTCCCCCCATTATTGTTGTTGTTGGGTTTTTTCCTTTGACGGAGACCTTGAGCCAATAAGTGAACTGCAGCAACATTCACTCAAACCAACAGTCCTCAAAAAATGTGTTTCACACTACCATTTAAAACCCTTTTAATATCATAATTATGATAGTTCACCTGTTTTTTCCACCTGTTTTTTAATAAATGTGTCTGAAAATGTCCTTTGTGTAAATTATTTTGCCCTTTTTTCCAGGAGAAATGTCACTTTCAAAATGTGGCAAGTATTTGTCACTACTATTATATGTTATAAATGCTTTAAAGATGAATTTTCATCAGGTTTCTCTTTATAAATATTTCAAATGTATATGAACAAAACTTTTGAGATTACAAAAAGAAACTGAACCTATATTACAACATCTTAAACATTTGTTTGCCATGTTCCAAAACTCTCACAAACAATAGTAATACTGCTATTTACAATACTAAACTATCATTTACACAGAAAACACCACTGAAACATCACAGAAATACTTGAAGAGCTCCTCTCCCCTCTTTCCTCCTTTCTGCCTGCAGCTCTCCTGTTGTGCTTAATTCCTCCTTCACTCATACAGGCAATCCCGTGATTATCACAATGTACCATATATCAACGGACAGCTCCAGTTCTGAGCTTTCAGAATCCATTGGAATTACATCACTAGCATGAATGGTCAAGGAGCTGCGGTAATTTGAATGACGTGTGTCACTTTGCATCGCCGGAAACACAGCAGGACTTAAAAGAACCAATACCAATGATGAGTAAGAGAAACAAAAGATGCTTGTCTCACAAAAAGCAGAAAATAGACAAAGATAAAGAGAACTTGGACGTGATCTACTAAGCAACTAAGTATATGTTACAACAGGGAATCATGTTACCTTTTTTCTCCACAGAACCTGTCCTATAGCGACTGATGTTCTTGCAGAGCATGATTAAACTTGTGGCACAGCATGTAAAATGTAATGTTATATCTCTAAACACCAACCACAAATTTTCAGATAACATTTTTCTTTATTTGCCCAGAGGACCAAAAACATTAAAAAAAACTGACAATACACTTAAAACCTTTCTAAAATTATGAATTGCTCAGAAATATCTATTACCTAGATTTAGATAGAAAAACAAAAAAGAAAGTAAAATTGAAGCTTCATTTATATCAGTAACTTTTAAAATAGAATGAACAGCACAAAACCACCTCTATTTCACAAAATATAGCAGCTACTAAAACCTTTTATTTGTCCTCAATTTAATGTGTTTGTGTGGAACCCCCTCAGGCTCTATTATATATAATAACTTTATATTGTGGGGGCATGGTGTGGGGGGTTTTCTCTACCCAGAAAGGCAGGGGGAAACAGGAGGACAATGGACCGAATGAGGAGGTGTCACTGAGGGTATCAGACAGGACAATTATTAGTTCTATGCACCCCCCTGGGGATAGTAAGAGCCACTGTGACCACTCAGAGAAGAAAGGTGTGAAAGTGGTGCTGGTGTATGTTATGTTAACGTGCCACACATTCCTTTGTTAAACAACAATGTATGATAGTCGGAAGCTCCACGTCTCCATGCATGGGAATAAAGTTGTAAAAGGGGAGTACAAAGAGACCTGAGGGCAGTAGCCTCAGCGCTGTAGCGCTGTTTGCTGTAATGTTGTTGGAGAAAGAATAAAGTCTTGTGTCAATCAGCTCGTTGCCTCGCCTATTCCTTTCTCCACAATATACTGTATGTATATAACGTTATTGTTTATATACAGATTCCAAGCCCTAGAGATCGGTTCAACTATGGCTGCTGGCTCACATTTCTGTCTACAGTCACCAATTACCAAAGATTTTAAATCTGTGGAAAAAAACATGAACAGCTTGGTGGTAATGTGGTGTCCTCTGCTTAGGACTATGTCTCTTTCTTCCGTCACCATTTGTCCAGCTGCTATTGAGGCTCAGCTAGGGGACAGCTAATGAGAGTTAATAGGGGTGGGAATCACCAGAGGCCCACTGATACAATATCATCACGATACTTGGGCCGCAATACAATACTATCATATTATTGATTGCAATATGCTGAGTGTTGCAATATCATACATTGCAACTGCCCATCCCAATCTTGGTCTTGTTCAACTCCTGGCTAGATCTTTCTTTTGTTTTGCAGCCCTAACCAGACAGTGAGCATTTAGCACCATGTAGTGGATTGAAAGTTAATCGATTTTTATTACTTTTGTACCCAAATATGTAGATGTTTATGTTGGCAACATTTATTAATAATTCTTAATAAAGTATCACAATACTGGTGTCTCTGAATCGATACAGTATCACCACCAAAAAGTACTGTAATACTACAATGCATTGATTCTCTCACCCCCACCCCAGGGAACTAAGCTTGATGGCACTGCACCCTCTGATTACCTCCACCAAGGAAGTTATGTAATTGGGGTGGTTTGTCTGTCTGTCTGTTAGCAGAATTACACAAAAAGTACTGAGAGATCTGGATGAAATTGTCACCAGAGGCAGCCCTCGGGACAAGGATGAACCCATTAAATTATGGTGATGATCTGAGAGAGCATACCTCCACCAAGGAGGTATGCATACCTTGTTTGTATTTGTGCAGCAGGATTACACCAAAACTACTGAATGGATTTGGATGAAATTTTCACCAGAGGTGGTCCTTGGGCTAGAGACAAATCCATAACATTTTGGTGATGATCCCAGAATGCATACCTTCACCAAGGCTCTTATCTTCTCACACTGTGTTAGCAAGAATACTCCAAAACAAACCCATTACATTTTGGAGGTGATCCATGAGGGACGGAAGGAGTCTTGGCAGAGGTATGCACTCTGACTGCTTTTCTAGTTGTTAATTGGAGACAATGGAGGCTTTTTTTTTTTTTTTTTTTTTTTTTTTTTTTTTTAAATGGTGCAGAGCTGAGATTCCAGTTCAGAGATATAGCATTGAGATATAGCCCCCGACCAACAGTGAGCTGTGTGGAGTTTGCATGTTCTCCTCATGTTGCGTGGGTTTACTCCGGGATTTCTCCGGTTTCCTCCCGCATACCAAAAACATGTAGGTTTAGGGCGCTCGTGCACGCAGCAACCGGCAGCCGGTGGCGTGTCACCAGACTGCAAACCAAATCTACCTACGGGTACAAATAAGTAACAAAAAAAATAAAAAGAGATATAGCATTGCCTAGAGCAGGGGTGTCAAACTCATTATATGGAGGGCCAAGACCCTGCAGGTTTTACTTCCACCCAATATCTTCAACAGGTGTTTTCGCTGATTAGCAATCAGTGGGAAGATATTCAGTGAAATCACCTGTTGAACACACTGGGTGGAGGTAAAACCTGCAGGGTCTTGGCCCTCCATATAATGAGTTTGACACCTATGGCCTAGAGTGTCTCAAAAGGATTACACTTGAAGTGTAACTAAACACAACACACTGAACAGAGAAGAAAACACAAAAACCGCTAGCAGCCGTGGCTAACAGCTACACCAAAAGTAACATGAACAGCAGCAAAAGAATATGGAAAAACTGGGGAAAAAGGCAATTCAAACCCCATTAGACACTCTTGACAATATAGAAATATATACTATGTGAACACCTAGTTACAACAGCAATCCATAATAGAAGCTAGCAGAACTAATACTACAGCTCAAGTGCACAGTCTAATGGTGCCAACAGCAGAGGAATTGTGGGAACTGGCGTGAGGTCCTATTCCTTCTTAAGGCCTGTTCAGAGCCCCTCCGAGCAGAAAACATTTGTGTTCCGTAGACCCTATTTGTGTACACAGCAGTATTCAGAGTGGTTTTTGAGCCACTGCAGCTACCACTCAGAGAAGCCGCGTTTCACACATGCACAGTGAGAATAACATAAGATAAGACAAGCCTTTATTAGTCCCACAATGGGAAAATTCCAGGATTGCAACAGCACAGGGATAGCAACACTCAGAGCAATAATCAGAAGGCAAGAGAAAAAAAAAAAAAAAAAACAAGAGCAGCAAGTATACATATGTACATATAAATATATAAACACACAGTGCTGAGCATTGTAGCTAGATGGAATAAATATGTAGATATATAAACACACACAGTGCTGAGCATTGTAGCTAGATGGAATAAATATGTAAATATATAAACACACAGTGCAGAGCATTGTAGCTAGATGGAATAAATATGTAGATATATAAACACACCCAGTGCGGAGCATTGTAGCTAGATGGAATAAATATGTAAATATATAAACACACCCAGTGCGGAACACTGTAGCTAGATGGAATAAATATGTAAATGTATAAACACACACAGTGCGGAGCATTGTTGCTAGATGGGATGAAACAGCACAACCGTCTACTTAGTTATCCTACATGGTATGATTATGTACCCATACGTATTCTCACCCTCCAGAGCGACCGGTATTTTCCTAGTTGTATGCCGGAGGGGACCATTGTATAAGTCTATTGCGTCTTTTGCATTCAAAACTATTAGGTTGTCGCGTCTTTTTGCTATCTCTGCGAGCAGCCCTGCTTAGGTTGTACAGTCTGACAGCCGTAGGTAGGAAGGACCTGCGAAACCTCTCGGTTGTGCACCTAGGATGATGTACAGTGATCCCTCACTTATTGCGGTTAATGGGTTCCAGAACCGACCGCGAAAAGTGAAAAACCGCGAAGTAGCGTCACCCCTAATGACGTCACCCATAAATAATACGTACGTTCATTCTCTCACTCTCTCTCTCATGTGATACGTGTGTGTGTGTGTGTGTGTGTGTGTGTGTGTGTGTGTGTGTGTGTGTGTGTGTGTGTGTGTGTGTGTAAGTGTACATACATACGTAGATGTAAATAAAGTGTACATAAATATGTTTTTAGAACTCTTTTATTCTTATAACAAGATACGTAACTCAAGATGAAGATGATTTACTGCACAGGTTAATGAGAGCTTTACTGCTCTTCAGGTGACGCCTCATCGTCAGGTGCTAGAGGCGCAGGATCGTCGAGGGCAGCTTCCGATAGAGCTGGAGAAGCTGCAGGAGGCGGCGTAGTGGCTCGACGGGAAGACTATTTCGCACAAAAAGGCACAAGAGAACAGTGAAAAGTTCCACGCAGCGAGACTAAGCAACACGAGCGATAAAGAACAATGAATGCGATCTTCCTTCGCTGGGTATGGGCGCTCGGCAGGGAGAGAAGCTGGGTAAAACGTCTCGGCCAATCAGCTTGCGAGATTCCCGAGCCAAGCCAACACGAGAACAGCGAACAGAGAGGTGGATTTTGAGTTGTGCGGGCTCTCCGTGTTGATACCTGATGTTCTAATGTAGTCTCCCTGCCTTCTGCTAGCGCCCGCCCATTTTTTCTCAATTTTGAATTTTTGATGAATATTTTTGAAAAATCCGCGATGCACTGAGGGCGCGAAAGGTGAGGCGCGAAGTAGCGAGGGATCACTGTAGTCTGCTGCTAAATGAGCTCCTCAGTGCATTCAATATGTCCTGCATAGGGTGGAACTTGGACTCCAGCAGAGATGACAGTTTAGCCACCGTCCTTCTTTCTCCTTTCTCCTCCACTCGGTCAAGGCGCTGCCCCAGGACAGAGCTAGCTTTCTTGATCAGTTTGTTCAGTCTCTTCCTATCGGCTGCCGTAATGCCACTGCCCCAGCAGACCACTCCAAAAGTGATGGCTGATGCCACCACCGTGTCATAGAATGTCTTCAGCAGCGTCCCTTGTACACCAAAAGACCTGAGTCTCCTCAGTAGGAACAGCCTGCGCTGTCCCTTCTTGTAGAGTGCATCAGTGTTGTGTGACCAGTCTAGTTTATTGTTCAGATGAACACTCAGGTACTTATAGGATGTCACCATCTCGATGTCTGTTCCCTGTATATTTACTGGTGCTGTGAGGGGTTGTCCTTGCCTGTGGCAGTCCACCACCAGCTCCTTAGTTTTTCTCGCGTTGATCTGGAGGCAGTTCCGATGGCACCAGTCCATGAAGTCCTGGATAAGCCCTCTGTACTCAGCTTCATCTCCATTGGAGATGAGGCCAACGATCGCAGAGTCATCAGAGAACTTCTGTAGATGGCAGTGAGTTGTGTTGTGTGAGAAGTCCGCAGTATAAAAGGTAAACAGGAAGGGAGCCAAAACCGTTCCCTGGGGGGCCCCCGTGCTACCGATGATCGTGTCGGACACACAGTCCCGGGTTCTCACAAACTGAGGGCGGTTAGTGAGGTAGTCCAGGATCCATGATGACAGGTGCTGGTCCACCCCTGCGCACAGCAGCTTGTCCTTCAGGATCATCGGTTGGATGGTGTTGAAAGCACTGGAGAAGTCAAAGAACATGATCCTCACCGCATTCCCGGGCTTCTCCAGGTGGGACAGAGAATGGTGAAGGAGGAAGATCACCGCATCCTCCACCCCAATGCCATGCTGGTAGGCGAACTGGAGTGGATCCATTGCTGGTCCCACCAGGGGGCGGAGGTGAGCAAGGAGCAGTCTCTCCAGGGTCTTCATCATGTGGGACATCAAGGCCACTGGTCTGTAGCTGTTCAGGTCTTTGGGGTGGGAAGTCTTTGGTACAGGTACCACACAAGATGTTTTCCACAGCTGTGGTACCCTCCCCAGCTTCAGGCTCAGATTGAAGATGTACTCCACAATCCCACACAGCTGGTCTGCACAGGACTTGAGGAGCTTTGCGCTGATGCCGTCCGGTCCTGACGCCTTCCTTGCCTTGATCTTCCTCAGCTCCGTCCTCACCTGGGTCTTAGTCAGGGTCAGGTTGGGGGGCTGTGTGTTGGGAGTGGGGGGGTGTTGGTGGAGTGGGGAGTGGGCAGCAGGACTTGATGTCTTTAGAGCAGGGGTGTCAAACTCAAATTCACAGTGGGCCAAAATTAAGCAGTGAAGTAAAGTCACGGGCCAAACTCAATATTTATTGAAAAATTAACTGCAACTGATATGTAATGTTTAACCTTTTCATATGGAAACAAACTTTAGTTTTGCTTAAACACAGAATCTGGAACAACCAAAGCTTGATATTACAAACACATGAGAAATTAAATTTGAAATAAAAGACACATCAGTGGTATTCATTTCTTATTTAAATAAATAAGTATGTCTCTCCCCGTATCCTTTCAAGTTCCTTTTTAAAGTAAATCTTTTTCAAAGCCAACAACAAAAGAACCAAAAATAATAATGTCATTCAATAAAAATCCAACATTTCAACTATTAACAGACCATGCCTTGCAGTAGAAAAAGTGCATAAATAACAGATATATTCAAGCTCAGTTTGCTACACTCTGATTTACTCTGCACATTGGTCTAAGCCAGATACCTGGCATCTTTTCTTAGCTGCAAGTTCATCAATGTCTGGGGTCAGGCTCTGAGCTGAGGAAAACCTCAGGACGGAGTGAAGGTGTTCATCAGTGAGTCGACTTCTGTGAGGTGTTTTGTTCACCTTCATCATAGAGAACAGTTGTTCACATAGATATGTGCTGCCGAACATTGAGAGCATCTGAGCAGCTTGGGTGCGTAATTGAGGCATTGTGTCGGGGAGGAAACATGGAAACCGCGCAGCACCAACAGAGTCATATTTTGATTTGAGCATGTCATTACATTGGAGTTCAATTAGCTCCATTTGGAGGCTGGTTGGTGCGCTTTCCACGTCGATCGCAAACGGGTTACTGAGCAGTTCAAATCTCCCTTTCTGAGCCTCAAAGTCGGCAAATCGCCGGGAAAACTCGGCGCTGAACGCGTTGATTTTTTCAGCAAACTGTGCGCTAGGCAGCACGGCAGGAGAAATTTGCTCTGCCATGGTTTGGCAGCACGGAAAATGACCCAAGTTTCCTTGCAGCATCTGAGTCTTCCACAGACACAACTTAGTTTTAAAGGCCCTCACTGCTGCGTACATGTCTGTGATGATGTGGCCCCGCCCCTGAAGCTGCAGGTTAAGCACATCGAGATGGCTCACAATGTCAGACAGAAATGCAAGCTCACACAGAAACTTTTTATCTCTCAGCTCTGTTGTGTCCTTCCCTTTGTTTTCCATAAACTGACAGATTTCCTCACGTAGCTCAAAACATCTGTTCAGTACTTTTCCTCTGCTTAGCCATCTCACCTCTGTGTGATAGGGCACATCTCTGTATTCCGAATCCAACTCCTCCAGAAAAGACTTGAACTGCCGGTGATTCAAACCTTTTGCTCTTATGAAGTTGACTACTCGTTTTATAGAGCTCATAACATGTTCCATTTGCAGAGCTTTGCCACAGAGCGCTTCCTGATGTATGATACAGTGATAAACTGTAAGTTCACCTGCATCTTCCTCCCGCATCTTCTCCTGAATCCTGCCGACCAATCCACTCTTTTGACCGCACATTGCGGGCGCACCATCTGTCGTCAGTCCCACAAGTTTATCCCAAGGCAGGCTCATTTCAGTTATACATTTGGATACCTCTTCAAAGATATCTTTTCCTGTGGTGGTGCCATGTATTGATTTTAATCCTAAAAGTTCCTCTGTGACGCACAGGCTCGAGTCTACTCCACGGATGAAGATTGACAGCTGGGCAGTATCAGACGTGTCGCTGCTCTCATCCACAGCAAGGGAGTATGCAATAAAATCTTTTCCCTTTTTTATAAGTTGTTCATGTAGATTAGTGGAAAGCTCACACACGCGCTCAGCCACGGTGTTTCTGCTCAGGCTCACATTTAAAAATTCTTGCTTTTTATCTGGGCACACGATGTCGCAAACTTTGACCATGCACTTTTTGACAAACTCTCCCTCATTAAAGGGCCGGGCTGATTTTGCTATCTCTGCTGCCACAATAAAACTGGCCTTTACAGCAGCTTCACTTTTTGATTTTGCTTTCATGAACATAGTCTGCCGGCAAACCAGACTTCTTTTCATCTCCTCCACCTTCTGCAGCTTCTGCTTTACGTCCAGGTCCTTGTACTTTTCATAATGTTTTGTTTCATAGTGTCTTCTTATGTTATATTCTTTCATTACAGCCACGTTCGCTCCGCACACAAGACAAACAGGTCTGTCCTTTATATTCGTGAACAGATAATCTGCCTCCCACCTGTCTTGAAAGCTCCTGTTGTCCATCTTTCGTTTGGCCATTTTTGTGGAGGGTGAAATTAATTTGTCCGATGTGACTGGAGCATGGTTGTCAATGACTGTCAACAGAAAAAAGGAGCGCTTGCCGGTTTCGACTGCGCGCCAACATACTAGCAAAGCATTGTGGGATTTGTAGTATTAGCGGTACAGTATATACCGCGGGCCAGCTCTAATGCACATTTGATATGATCTCGCAGGCCAATTATAATTACACTGCGGGCCAAATTTGGCCCGCGGGCCTGAGTTTGACACATGTGCTTTAGAGGCAGCAGTGGTTGTTGTGCAGTCAGGGGGGAGGGAGGGAGGCGGTTGGTCAAACCTATTGAAAAACAGATTCAGATTGTTCGACCACTCCCTGCCCCCTGTGGCCTGGGGGGTGGTATTCTGGAGCCCAGAGATGGTTTTAAGGTTTCTCCAGACCCCGCTGATGTCGCTCTGTTGCAGCTTGTCTTCCATCTTCTTCCTGAAGCTGTCCTTGCCTTCTCTGATCTTTCTCCTCAGCTCCCTCCGTACAGACTTCAGCATCTCCCTGTTCCCCGACCTGAAGATCCTCTTCTTCTCTCTCAGAAGTGTTTTTATCTCAGGGTTGATCCAGGGTTTGTTGTTTGAGCAACACCGTATGGTCTTGGGGGGAACGGTGTTGTCCACACAAAAGCTGATGTAGTCCGTGATGGTGTGAGTGAGGCCATCGATGTCCTTGTTATGTCTGTGGGTTTCTACTTCAGATTACCACTCGGAGGAACAAACACAAAGACACACACGGCTGCAGGTCATTAGCTTGCTCGTTTACTCAGGCATACGCACACATACACGTTTTTGTTCAGTTCAGTGAGCACACTCTTATACTATTGGTGATGCCACAGGATACAGTGCCCACCAATGGGGTGGCACATGCAAATGCAACTCATACAACTCTCATACATCACAGTCCTCACCATGTGGATCGCAGAGCTGCTCCCAGGCGGTGGTTTCAAAACAGCCCTTTATTGCGTCCATTGCCTCCTCAGACCATAACTTCACTGTGCGCATGGCCGGAGGTTGTCTGTGCACTAGGGGTTTGTACACCGGCCGGAGATGAACCAAGTTGTGATCCGATCTCCCGAGTGGGGGGAGTTGTAATGAGGTGTACGCCTCCTTAGTGTTTGTGTAGAATAAGTCCAGTGTTTTATTGTCTCTAGTGTGGCATGTGACAACTGGGTAAACGTGGGTAGAATGGGAGACAGTGAAACATGGTTGAAATCGCCTGAGATGAGGAGAAGAGCATCTGGGTGTTCTGTCTGCTGCCTGCCAGTTACTGAATGGATGACGTCACGCGCTGTCCCAGCGTTCACCGTCGGATTTGCATAAATAACAATGCAGATCCCGTGTGAGTATTCCCTCGGGAGATATGTAGGCCGCATGCTAACAGCTAGCAACTCAATGTCTTTGCTGCAGTGTCGCTGTTTAACAATGATATGTCCCGGTCTGCACCATTTGTTGTTAACATACATTATCACTCCACCGCCCCTTGCTTTGCCACTGTCTGGTGTTCGGTCTGTCCGTATCGTGTGGAAACCCTCCAGCTCAATGTTAGCATCTGCTGCTAGTTCAGATAGCCACATCTCCGTAAACAAAAGGAGAGAGCATTCCCGGTATATGCTATCGTAGCGGGAGATAGCCGCGAGCTCATCTACCTTTCCCAGTAACGACCGTACATTCCCCATGACAACAGATGGAAGGGAGGGTCTGTACCTTACATTTCTTGTCTTCCGCCTTACTCCAGCCCGGCACCCACGGCATTTTCGCCTCAGTTCTCCCGGTATGTCGAGTTTTTCCGTTAGCACCGGGTGGCGGTTGAGTGCTAGCAGCTCTTCCCTGCTGTACCGTCTCCTGCTATAAACAGTGGCTCTGTCCACCGGCTCGGGAGACATTTGGGACGATCTGTGTGTCCGTGATATAAATGGAGTGAAAAACCGGATCAAAAAGAGAGAGGAAGGAAAAAAAGACTCAGAATTGAGCCGCTGTTGCAAAAGGCAGCCGACTCGTGTGGCGCCGGAAGTTAATCTGCAGTTAATCTGCAGAATAATCTGCAGTTCACATGCCTCTACTGTCGGCAGCAGCCACGAGCCACCAAACTGATTTGAACAGCTGCAATCCAAACACAAAAGAAGAGCACGGTGGCAGACATTTAAAATGGTAGAAGCGATGGAGATACGTGAATATAATGACAATCAAGACAAACAGGAGCTTGTGCTCTTTAGTGGCAGAGGAAGAAAACAGACAGGCCAAAAGACGGTCTTTTGTTCACCCAATATTGACGGATTGTCAGGACTTCCCTCTGGGGGGAGTTTCCGGGCGCATGCACCGTTCACTGCAACCATTTGCGTACTTGTACGTGGATACACTTTTTGGGGGCTGCATGTGCTCAGTCAGCGCTCACCCTCTGCGTAGGGTTTGGGCACGAATGCGTCCATTCACGTACCAACACATTTCTGCCACCATGAATTGGGCTTTAGTCCATCGCTAGCTTGTCCTGCTCTGAATTTAATGTCCCAAAAAAGCAACCCTGAAACCAAGATGGATGCCTCCAGAAAAGCTAGCTAGTTCTAATGCTGGCAGTTGCAGAATGCTAGCTTATACAGAGCCAATTTAAGGAAAACATCGTTAAAAAAATAAAAATTGCGAGGAAGAAATAAACCGCCGGATGTAATTTTGTTTTCCCTGTACATTTATAGGATATATAGCCAAGAATGATTCTGATTTTAGAAATACTACAATGGGATCCAGAGTCATAAGAGGTTCACGCTACCTCAGCAGCACAAAAAGATCGGACTTAACAGCTCAGAAGTACTTGATGTGCACTCCATGATTTGCAGTGATGTGAGGATTAGAGACTATTTGGACTCTAAAAAGGCAAACATATATAATATTACAGTTAATGTAGTCATCTGCCCTCTTCATAGTACAGTATACTGTTCTCAAACAATCACTACAATGGACTATTTAGTGCTTCTCTTGCCCGTGCACGACAAATCTCTACCACAGTAAATCATCCGCTGGCTTTATTAGTCTGACAAACATTACTAAGGCATTACATCATTAGGTCAGTGCCCTGTTATGCTAGCTGTTGTAACATCATAAAACATATAAAAGTGTGTTATCAAAGGGACAATATTAGATAGATAGATGTACTTTATTGATCCCAAACTGGGAAATTACAGCGTAACAGCAGCATGACAGTAGACAACCAAACAACAGAAACACACACATGACAGACAAAGGGATTACCCATGGAAAGTAAAACTAACACGACTAAAAAAACCTATATACATCATAGCTTAATATATGATGACTCGTGTAAACACATGAATCATCCCATTGCACAAAGAAGGACTATCACAGGGATGTGATTTGGAGTCGGCGAAATTATCTGAAAATTATCAGAAAATTATCTGAAATTTTTATTTCTTATATTTTATTTATTTATGTTATATGTCTTATATTTTCTTTATTTTATGATTTTTAAGTACCAGAACTGTGCTTAAATGACATAAAACAAACAGCTGAATGCCACTTATTGCTGTATAATATTGACTTTTGTTCCAAGAAGATAGCATTCCTAAAATATTCCAACAAGCATTATCCATCACATGCTTTAACACTTGATCAAATCAAAATCAGTTAATTTTATCTATTCCATAATAGAAATAAAATTCCAACATACCATTACTTTTTATAATTTCAGCATTCATTTCAGATCACCAGTTTCAATCTCCATTGAGTCTTGAGCAGTTCATTTTGCACAATCACTGATGTAGCCAAGTCTTATAAATATTCAAAAGTTATGAGTCAATGTCCACTGTGCACTGTCAATTTCAAACTGTTTGGAATCATAAAAGTAATCTAACTAAATTGTTTTGCTATTTTTTCTCCTTAACATCAATGTCAGAGCGCTGCAGGAGTTTTGGGGGATGGTTAACTTTTATTACTGTTTCCTCCCCCGCGCAGCCCAGCTCATTACAGCCGTTGTACGCCGCACTCAAGAAACGGAAACCGGCGGACAGAGTCGACTGGACTCCTGAGCGGGAGCAGGCGTTCTCTGAGGTTAAAACAGCTCTGGCGAACGCTGCACTACTGGCGCACCCAGACCCGGTGGCTCGGATAGCATGCTCACTACCAACGCCTCGGACATGGGCATAGTGGCCGTCGTGGAGCAATGCGTTGCCGGTTCTTGGCAGCCGCTCACCTTTTTTAGCAGGTCTTTGCACGACAGTGAGCGTAAATACAGCGTGTTCAACAGAGAGTTACTGGCTCTCCACCTGGCCATATGCCACTTCCAGTTCTGGCTGAAAGGGTGCACCTTCACTGCATTCGTGGACCACAAGCCGCTAACGTACTTAACGTACTTCCGCTTTTTTTTTTTAATCTTCCAGGAAGATTAAAAAAAAAAAAAAAAAAGCGGAATTCCGCGAATTAGCGGAAAAATCACATCCCTGCTATCAGGAGCAGAGTGAAATGTGAGGTACCAGTTAGTCTGTAAGGTGCAGTGTGGCAGCATTGTTATGACCAGAATACAACATCATAGTGAGTTATTGTACAGTGAAAATGCATGTGGCAGGAAAGATTTCCTGTACCTGGCCGTTCGACAGCGAAGCTGTAGTAGTCTACTGGAGAAAGTGCTTCGCTGTCTGTCTAGTGTGTGGTGAAGGGGGTGATCAGGATTGTCCATGATGGATCGCAGTTTATTTAGTGTTCTCCTCTCCACCACTGTCTCAAAGGTCTCCGGTCTGAGACCAATTACAGAGCCAGCCCTCTTGATAATCTTGTCAAGTCTGTTGGTGTCGCTGGCCCTGATACTGCTACCCCAACAGACAGCAGCAAAGAAGATGGCACTGGCAACAATGGTCTGGTAGAAAAGCTCCAGCATCCTGCTGCACATGTTGAAGGATCTCAGCTTCCTCAGGAAGTAAAGTCTGCTCATCCCCTTCTTCTGTGCAGCATTGGTGTAGGATCTCCAGTCCAACCCGCTGCTGATCCTGACACTCAGATATTTGTAGTCCTCAACCACTCCTACATCCTCCCCCCCAATCTGCAATGGCTGAGAAGGTGTCTTCTTCTTCCTGAAGTCAATCACTATCTCTCTAGTCTTGCTGACATTCAGCCTCAGGTGATTCTGCTCCGTCCACTCCACAAATCTGTCTACCAGTGCCCTGTACTCCCCCTCCTCTCCTCCTCTTATACACCCCACAACAGCTGAGTCATCAGAGAATTTCTGCAGGTGGCATGACTCTCTGTTGTACTGAAAGTCAGAGGTGTATAAGGTAAAGACAAAAGGAGAGAGCACAGTCCCCGTGGAGCTCCCGCATCACTAGCCACCACTCCAGACAAGACACTGCCCAGCCGGACAAACTGTGGTCTGCCTGTCAGGTAGTCAGTAATCCAAGAGATCACAGAGCTGTCAACCCCCATCACCCGCAGCTTCTCACCCAGCAGCAGTGGCTGGATGGTGTTAAAGGCACTGGAGAAATCAAAAAAAGTGATTCTCACGTATCTCCTCCACCATCCAGGTGCAGATGAGCTCGTTGCAGCAGATAGATGACAGCATCTTCAACTCCTAAACAGGGCTGACATGCAAACTGCAGACGGTCTAGCCACGTCTTCACCTGCAGCCTCAGGTGGGCTAAGACCAGTCTCTCCAGGACCTTCATCACATGAGGTGTAAGGGCAACTGGTCGATAGTCATTCAGGTCTGATGGAGATGACTTCTTGGGGACAGGAACCAGGCAGGATGTCTTCCACAGCACCGGTAGTCCCTCCAGACTCAGGCTGTACAGGTGTTTCAGTACCGGAGCTAGTTGGTTGGCACAGGTTCTCAGGGTCCTGGCGGAGATGCCATCAGGGCCCGCCGCCTTCCGCTGACGGAGTCTCTCCAGCTGTTTCTCCACCTGGTCTGTAGTCACCGTGAAGTGAGGGAGGGTCCTGGTGCCCCCTGAGGAGAAGGAGGGGGGAGATGGAGAGAGGTTCTGCATAGGAGGGTGGGTGGAGAGGGGTGTGTGAGGGTCTTGCTGTGTTGTGGGGGTGACAGACTGTGAGTTGAACCTATTAAAAAACAGATTCAATTCCTCAGCTCTCTCCTGGCTCCCAGATGGCTGCCTGACTCTCCCCTTGCACCCAGTTATTTGTTTCATTCCCTCCCACACATCTTTAGCGTTGTTTTGCCTCAGTTTATCTTCCAACTTCCTCCTATAATTGTCCTTGCACCTCCTCAGCATCTCTCTCAGCTCATGCTGCACTCCCCTCAGCTCCTCCTTGTCTCCAGCCCTAAAAACGCTCTTCTTTTTGTTCAGAAGTGCTTTCAGGTCGCTCGTGACCCATGGCCTGTGGTTGGAGAAGCAGTGTACAGTCTGACCTGGCATTGTCACGTCTTCACAGAATCTAATGTATTCTGTGATGCAGTCAGTCATATTGTCTATGTCCACCCCAGTGGTTCACAGAGTACGCCCCAGTCTGTCGTCTCAAAGCAATCCTGTAGTGCATCAGCAGCCTCCTGTGTCCACCTCCTCACAGTCCGTGTATAAGCAGGTTGCCTTTGCACAAGGGGAACGTACTTGGGTGTTAACATGACCATGCAGTGATCTGATTTGCCAATGGGGGGGCAGAGCTGTGGCACTATATGCATCTCTGACAATGGGGTACAGTAAATCCAGTATGTATTAACGAGTATGTGATAATGAAAGTGCAACAACAAGTACTGATTTAAAAAAAAAAAAATGGGTCTGAAAGGTTCATATTCTGTGCCATCAGTTAATTTAACAGAAAAAACACAAAATGTTCAAGTTGTTTTTAAAGACTTGCAGAAACTCTGTACTGAATTTAATTTTTAAGGAGGTGCAAGAATACTTTGGTAAAGTCAAAGGTTTCATATCTCACAAAGCAACTCGACTGGTGTCACGGCCTGAACGGGGTTAACAGTCGAAGACCTCCAGTCAATTCGTCAATATGCATAAAGCCTGGCTATTCCCCACGCTCAACATAAGCTTGAAGAAGTCACAATTATTTGCTCAAAGGCTGTAAAAGACTTGGCTCCTGTGGCGGAGCTGCTCACTCAGATATCGCTCGATGTTTCATACATTTAATTAAAAACAGTCATATTGCAAAAGCCTATAGATACAAATACGGTCTTTAAGATGCAATTAACTAAAGTGACATGTTTGAGCTTGGCTGGGGGAAAAAAAAAAAAAAGAAAATACTGTCCCTCTGCATTATTAGCATAATTTCCTCCACTGAAAGCAGAAAAAGTCAGCAAACTAGTAGCCACTTCATTCCCCGTGAGCTACAGAGTGATGGCAGCTCCACTCCGCTCCATGAGGTGAATGGGACACATGCACGGAGATGGAGCTAGGCCTCGGGCTATTACTCCCCGTCACCTCTTGGAAGGGGACACAGTCGGCCAGACAATTGCAAGAACTGACACACTGCACACACCTCCTTGGGCAGAGAGTTATAATGACACTCCAGCTTTGTGCAGCCCCCCCGAGTGTCCTCCCAGGCCATGAGGTATGCAAATGAAGGGTAATTCGTTTTTTTCACAGAGAAGCGGATCGGCACTACGGCAGTGCATGTTACAGAACAATATCCACTGTTAAATCCACAGCGAGACCAAATATTCAGAGCGAGGAGGCCACTGATCCGTTCAGCCGGGTAATATTAGCTCCACTTTCTGGCTTCATTAACAAAAGGAGATACACACACCCTATGGTTGGCTGCGTAAACTCTCAATGGCCTGTGACTGTGGCATCAGGGCTGTTGGAACGATGTGGATGGCACAGTGAGGCTGAAGCTGTTATATAACAGTTACAGCCCAAACCTGGGGAAGTCTGCAGTTCTGGCCTGATGCACTGGAATTAGCATTATTCCATTCACAGGCATAATTTTTTTTTATTTTTTTTTGGGGGGGGGGGCATGTCCCCCACTAACCTGGAGAAAATAGAGAAATGTCCCCCTCCAATATCATAAAACTTTTACTCCTTTATCATGCAACATAATGCAATAAAATGCACATGTTCTAATTTACTGAGATGCACTAGTACTGTTTTAACACAAAAATAAATTGTGAGCTGCTTCATCTGTTGCATGTTAAACATTATCACAGTACACCAAAAATCCAGACAGACCCAGAATGATCTGGGCTCCCCTGTTGTGTGTTACCTCAGTGGCAACTTGAGTCCAGTCTGCTTTTCTGTCTTGCAGCAAGGGGCAGCGGCAGCGGGGATAGGTTTTTGCGCTTGCATAATCTTTTTCTTTGCTCCGGTCCATTTCTCCACTATGTTAATTTGAAGCAGGTGGACCTTCAAGCTTGTAAAGTTGGAATTTCTTTTCTTGTAAATCTACAGCTTTTTTCTTGCAAATTTGCAATTTCTTTTATTGTAAATCTGCACCTTTTTTTACCTTCTAAACTTGCTAGTTCTTTTCTTGTAAACCTGCTACTTCTTGCAAATCCACAACTTTTCTCCTTGTTAATTTGCTACTTTTCCGTTGCAAATTTGCAACTTTTTTAATGCAAATTTGCAACTTTTTTAATGCAAATTTGCAGCTTTCTTTTAAATTTAATACTTTTTTCTCTGTCCACAGCAAGTCTCATTTTCAAATGTATTTAATCTCCTGGTAATGGCAGAATATCAACACTGATTTGTAAGTAATTGCACCGCATTTCATACCGACTTTAAACAAATTACAACGTGAGCACAGCAGGACCACTTGTGACCGAGTTTCCTGACAGCTGCACAATTCCAGAAAGTTTGGAAGAATAAATAGAAACCTGAATTCCAAAGCTCCAGCGTGGGAGCATTTTGGACTGAAGCCAAATGAGTGAGGAGAGCCCAGTAATGTCAACGAGCCTACATGCGGCCTGTATTTGAAAATGGTTGTATCAAAAATTGAAAAAATGCATCAAAAACATAACCATCCCACTCAGTTTTTCCAAGTGGGAACAAAACCGCACTGACGTGCAGAGGCTTCCATTTCCCCCGTCTGGTGTAAAGGAGCCTTTGACCAGCAATGCAGATATAAACAGGACAGTGATAAATGGAAAAAAAAAAAAAAACTGTATTAAAAATTTTAATCTCTGCTAAAATTAGTTGTTGTTACAGCCCTAATTACCAGACTAAATTGTCATTAGAGAGGCCGCAATAGGCTACAATGTGTCATTTTATAACATTCTGGGTTGGTGGGGTGCCACAGGATTTTTTTCAATGTAAGAAAGGTGTTGTGGCGCTGGCTGCAGCGCGTCGTGCGCACTGCTGAGAAGGTGATCGGCTGCAAGCTCCCATCTCTCCAGGACCTGTACATCTCCAGGACCCGGAGGCGTGCAGGCCGGATCATAGCCGATCCTTCACACCCTGGTCACGTACTGTTTGCCACCCTCCCCTCAGGTAGAAGACTTCGGTCCATTCAGACTAAAACCTCCTGGCACATGAACAGCTTTTTCCCCTCTGCCATCAGACTGCTGAACATTAAGTGACTTATTGACTCTCGTGCACTATATACAGCAGCTCAACCAGACTCATGTCATTCATCACTGTTTTTCTGTTGCATTATCGACTGCACTATGTGGTACTCCACATCATCTGCTACTTGCTAATTTATTTAAAACTGTTGTGACTAGTATTACTCATTACTATTATTATTATTACTTATTATTCTACACTTATTGCATGGTTTTAGTCTTTAAGTTTTTTAGTTTATCTCTTTATCTTATCATGTTTTAATGTTGCAGCATTGCACCGAGACAAGTTCCTAGTTTGTGTACTACATGAACAATGGCAATAAATCTGATTCTGATTCTGAAAAGGTTGAAAAACACAGAACTAAACACACAAGCATTCTCAACTCCTTAACCCCTTGCACTCCGGTCAATTTCCCTAAAAACGCCAAAAAATAACGTGCCCAAATTAAATCCAAAGCTGTTCTTCAACCCTTTGCAGCATCTTCATGGGGTTGGTCTCATTTAAAAGAAAACACTTTGAATTTTTTGGCAAAACAGTCATAATCTCTCTAAGTGCTCCGGCCACTGAGTTACAGTCATCTAAACATACTGAACTTGAAGAAAATAAATTTGGCCTGGGTGTTTTTTTGGATACAAATGCTTGCAAATAACACAGCTTCAGATCCGGGCTGGAAAATGCAACAGAAATGTAGAACCAAGTGTTATCCAGCTGAGGTCCAAATTTTGTAACAATACCACAAAAAATGAATATATTACACAGCTTTTTCCTCAGGTAGTTCCCAGGCATTTTGGAACTGTGCCAAATTGTGCCAAATGGCACAGTTTGGAAAAACGTCTGTAACTTTTGAATGATTCAATGTAGAAGCTTCATTTTGGGTTCTAATGAAAGGCCACACTCAGGGCTGTGTACAGAGGATGGAGATCGGCCATCGCAACATGACGGATTACACTCATGTGGCGATGTGGCCACAGCGGCGCAGTCACCGCGGCTTCCCCACCCTCGCTACTGTGGGGGGGGGGGGTTGTCCCCCCCCTCGCTACAGAGGACGGAGATCGGCCATCGCAACATGACGGATTACACTCATGTGGCGATGTGGCCACAGCGGCGCAGTCACCGCGGCTCCGCCCCCCCCCCTCACTACAGAATAGTAGCGGGGGGGGGGGGGTGTTCACGGTCCGGACGCGACGAATGAGCCGTGTACTGCGGCGCACGCACTTCGGACATCGTGTGCCGCACAGTTGTAATTTACCGATCGGTCAAAAGTCATTTTTGATTACAATTTTCAGGGATAAAGAATAATTTAGCTTATAACACTTACCTCTTCACAGCAGTGTCCTGGCGAACTTCTCTTCCTCATTGTCAGATGAACGCGACGCTGGTCCGCTCGTGGTTCTGGTCTCGCGACCCGGTCAAAACATAATTCCATGATTGCGGTTTTGGCGAATGATTTATGACCTTCGTCGTCGGCCTCCGTCGGTCTATGATGACCATAAGAGAATCCTAAACACTCTGCTGGAATTAAAAAAAAAAAAAAATAAAGCACCGCCTGTGGCTGCTGTAGCAGTCTCTCTTCACCCAGCCTTTGTAGACAAAACAGCTCAGCGAACTAGGCGGGTCCTTCTTGCTAGGTTTTCAGTCATTGGTTCTTCAAGGTTTCAGAAACCCAATTCAAGGCTCTTATTAGACGAATGAGAGGTCAATCATATCCAATCTGTTTGCGGCTGTGTCTGTAGTGGGAGAACTTTTTTTTTTTCCCCAGTGGGCGCTTGGACGCAGCGCCCTCGTGCGCTCTGGGACGCAGAGACTTGCCCGTCCGCGGTACACCGGAGTGCAAGAGGTTGAAAAAGAATTCTCTGATGTTGAAACTAACAAGAACATCAGACAAAGTCCAGTCTACTGCACCAGGCTAAATTTCACTTTATTTGTATAATTTGCTGCAGTACACTTAAAAAAGGCCACAATTGTCCCCCAGGCCACAGTTTGGACTCCCACATTCTGTGTAATGGTTTAATTTGTTTCTGTTCATTAGACAATACCCATTTTGTTGGGGCAAGAGATTTTTTGTTTTTCATTTTAAAGAAAATAGTTTGAAATCGTTTCCAAACAGTCTTAGATAGGATCCCCAAAAAGCTAGAAATGGCCCTGACTATTATTTTGTCCCCCTCAATATTTACCCTTGAGAAAAAATCCTCTCTTGTCATCACACATTAGCTGTGCTATAGTTTTAAATTACAGAGATTACAAGGAACAAAAAACAAAAAAAAACAAAACAAACAGCATCTTCCTGGCAGTCCATTTCTGTAGGCCTGGCACTGAGTTACACCCCCACCACCACCACTGTGAGAAACACAGGCACGGGTGGAGAACTTTTATTTCCAAGGATGAACTGGAAAAGAGTGTGACCCGGGGGCACGTCACGTCTCTTAACGTGTGAGTCAAACTAATGGACTGCCTTTTTCTACTCTACCCCCTCCCTCCCTCCCGCTCTCTTTCTCATCCTCCAACCCAGATTTGCTCTGCTCACTCTCGTCGTCTCCCTCCACCCGGCGTCCCTGTTTACTCCACCCCCCCTCTTGTTTTTGTGCCTCTGGATGCAGCAGTGGCACAGCGGGCGGGATCAATCTGACAGCGACAGAACAGATGTAGGCAACATGTTGTGTACACGTGAGTGACTGGCTTTTGTATGGAGTCATTGCACAAAAAAAAAACCCACCAGAACAGAGACAAAAAATGCTCTTTTTTATTCCACAGGCATGAACAATGCCTGTGGAAAAATGAATTCTACAACATTTGAATAGTTCAAGTGTTAAACTATCTAAATGTTTGATTTGGTTTTTTTGCAAACAGATTAAAGTTTGTAAATCTTGAAAAACTATTTCAAAGTGCAGCTGTGTGCTTCCCACCGTCACGATAGAGTCATATTCTCTCAAAAATTGGAACAATAATCGCAGTCCGACTATCCTGCATTTTGAAATTGAGTCATTTCTACACCTCCGTTGCACTGTGGGCATTTTCTAGCAATAATACGCTCCAAAGAAGACTCGTGGTACGGAGTTATCACACTGTTTAAAAGAAACAGACAATGGGCTTAGCCTTGGGATAAACTTTATAGTGCGAGTAGGCCCATCCAGCCAGCCAGCCAGCTATCCATCCATCATCTACCGCTTATCCAGGAGTCTGGGTCACAGAGGTCTCCAGCTCTTCAAGGAGGATATCAAGGCATTCCCAGGCAAGCTAGACACAGTCTCTCCACTGTGTGCTGGGTCTGCCCTGGGGTCTCCTCTCAGTGGGACGTGCTCAAACCACCTCAACCGGCTCCTTTCAACATGGAGGAGCAGTGGCTCTACTCTGAGCCTCTCCCAGATGACTGAGCCCCTCATCCCATCTCTAAGGCTGCATTCACACTGCAGGTCTTAATGCTCAATTCTGATTTTTTACCGAGATCCAATTTTTTGTGTGGGTGTTCACATTATAATTTAAATGCAACCCCTATCAGACTCCAGTGTGAATGGACTACAGCTATGAAGTGACCCACAGGCGCCAAAGAAAACGTAACATCAGACAGCGATGTGTTAACAGAAGTAAATATGAGCCCCGAACAATTGAGGGGGACAGAACTTCTTCACCTTGATGCAGCGCAGCAAAATAAAATGTTAAAATATTTAGAAATGAATATGCACAAAGTAAGTATAAGACCAGCTTCATTCCTCTACATGCCAGATGACCGCTGTGATCAGCTCTGCTTTAACAGAACTAGGGATGCAAGTTATGAATTAATTCATTAATTCATAATTGATTCACCTTATCAACCGATTAACGATTAATTGATAAGCAGCGTTTTTCCTGAGAATCTGAATTTCCCTCACTACAATACGGTCTATCTTTAACATATAAAAAGTTGCTGTTTTTTCATATACTGAATAAAACAAACATCATATTCCTCAATGATTTGTTGCACCATTTGCCTCTGTTTTACTACAGACCAGTGTTTCCTCTGGAAACATTTTTGGGTGGTGGCCCGCCTCGCCAGAAAAATTACCGCCGCGCTAATGAGGAGATATGAATTTAAGAAAAATATATGAAGCAATGACTTTCCACAAACGCACACACGAACAACGCACGTGGCCATGAGCCGCGCGGAGTTTAGAAGCGCCCCGTCCACACGCGCTTTCCAGTAGTCACCAGACAGAGTCTCGCTAGCATGACTGTCCTACAGAAACATGGGTTTATTAAAGTACTTTAAACGCGGAAAAAAATCATAAGAGGTATGTAAGCACAGGCATTTATCATGGTTTTAACCCACTAGAAACGGGAGCAATAATGGAAGAGTCGCTTAGCTAGGAGATGTGGTTAGAATTCAAATGCAGCCGGCTTCATATGCAGGGAAAGGCAAGGGGGACTGATGAATTGCTGAGGATATACAGTGGGGTAAAAAAGTATTTAGTCAGCCACCAATTGTGCAAGTTCTCCCACTTAAAAGATGAGAGAGGTCTCCAATTTTCATCATAGGTATACCTCAACTATGAGAGACAAAACGAGAAAAAAAAAAAAATCCAGAAAATCACATTGAAGGATTTTTAAAGAATTTATTTGCAAATTATGGTGGAAAATAAGTATTTGGTCACCTACAAACAAGCAAGATTTCTGGCTCTCACAGACTTGTAACTTCTTCTTTAAGAGGCTCCTCTTTCCTCCACTCGTTACCTGTATTAATGGCACCTGTTTGAACTCGTTATCAGTATAAAAGACACCTGACCACAACCGCAGACAGTCAGACTCCAAACTCCACTATGGCCAAGACCAAAGAGCTGTCAAAGGACACCAGAAAAAAAATTGTAGACCTGCACCAGGCTGGGAAGACTGAATCTGCAATAGGAAAGCAGCTTGGTGTGAAGAAATTAACTGTGGGAGCAATTATTAGAAAATGGAAGACATACAAGACCACTGATAATCTCCCTCCATCTGGGGCTCCACGCAAGATCTCACCCCGTGGGGTCAAAATGATCACGAGAACGGTGAGCAAAAATCCCAGAACCACATGGGGGGACCTAGTGAATGACCTGCAGAGAGCTGGGACCAAAGTAACAAAGGCTACCATCAGTAACACACTACGCTGCCAGGGACTCAAATTCTGCAGTGCCAGACGTGTCCCCCTGCTTAAGCCAGTACATGTCCAGGCCCGTCTGAAGTTTGCTAGAGAGCATTTGGATGATCCAGAAGAGGACTGGGAGAATGTCATATGGTCAGATGAAACCAAAATAGAACTTTTTGGTAAAAACTCAACTTGTCGTGTTTGGAGGAGAAAGAACACCATATCTACTGTTAAGCATGGGGGTGGATACATCATGCTTTGGGGCTGTTTTTCTGCAAAGGGACCAGGACAACTGATCCGTGTAAAGGAAAGAATGAATGGGGCCATGTATCGTGAGATTTTGAGTGAAAACCTCCTTCCATCAGCAAGGGCATTGAAGATGAAACGTGGCTGGGTCTTTCAGCATGACAATGATCCCAAACACACCGCACGGGCAACGAAGGAGTGGCTTTGTAAGAAGCATTTCAAGGTCCTGGAGTGGCCTAGCCAGTCTCCAGATCTCAACCCCATAGAAAATCTTTGGAGGGAGTTGAAAGTCCGTGTTGCCCAGCAACAGCGCCAAAACATCACTGCTGTAGAGGAGATCTGCATGGAAGAATGGGCCAAAATACCAGCAACAGTGTGTGAAAACCTTGTGAAGACTTACAGAAGACGTTTGACCTCTGTCATTGCCAACAAAGGGTATATAACAAAGTATTGAGATGAACTTTTGTTATTGACCAAATAC
This sequence comes from Pholidichthys leucotaenia, assembly GCA_020510985.1. NCBI lineage: Eukaryota > Metazoa > Chordata > Actinopteri > Cichliformes > Pholidichthyidae > Pholidichthys > Pholidichthys leucotaenia. Next base: position 132,492,919 of record CM035843.1, read on the forward strand.
TTATTTTCCACCATAATTTGCAAATAAATTCTTTAAAAATCAGACAATGTGATTTTCTGGATTTTTTTTTTTTTCTTATTTTGTCTCTCATAGTTGAGGTATACCTATGATGAAAATTGGAGACCTCTCTCATCTTTTAAGTGGGAGAACTTGCACAATTGGTGGCTGACTAAATACTTTTTTACCCCACTGTATTTCACCAGCCACTACAATATTAAGTTATGTTCCCTATTATGTACCTGGCAAGTTAAGATGACCGAAATTCACCAAGTCAATGACTTTAATCTGTCAGCAGCCTTCAGACAAACTAAACGTGCCAACATTTGGATTTCAAAATAAGGGAGGTTTTTCCTGCTGTCTGGGTGGTGGTGAGATTTCTAAAAAAAAAAAAAAACCAAAAACTATAAATATATAGAAATATTATAACAGAAATAACGGCATCCTTGGTCATTTAAGTTAATTTATTTCATTAAATACAATTTTATTAATTTTTATTCTTCGTAATCAGAGTTAAATTATTGTTCTGTTCTGACTGCAAAGTTATGGTCAAAATGTAAACTGTTATAAGGAAAAAGTTAAAAAAATTTTTTTTACCACAGTCTGTTTCAAATTTATTTAAAAAAACAGTTGACACGGCCAGAGTGATGATATAGAGTTAAGTACGTGGCGGTAATGCACCTGTAAGCTCGTTGCCAACCGCCAATCAAATCTAAAAGAAGAAGAATTTTATTTAAAAAAAAAAAAAGACAAAAATAAGCCATAAAATAATCCACACATTTATAATAAAGTTTCAAATGTACAGGAAAAGTTAATTTTACAAGAGGAAATTACAAATTTGAGGAAAATTGTTTCAAATTTAGATAAATTTACAGAGAAAAGTAGAAAACTATAAGAAAATTGTTATAAAGTTTTGAGAAAAACCTCAAACCTTCAAGACTGAAGTCATTACTCAAGTTTTTAAGTGGGTGCTCTTTGTACCCTTAACTCAACTAGAAATTTTTGGTTGTCTACTTTTAATTATTAATTTCAAAGCACTGCTTTAACATGAGTAGAATTTCTGGTTACTATACCCACCTGATCATATAATTTAAGTATGCATGAGTACATTACTATTCTGAATGTTTTTTCCCTTCCCTACTCTCTCACTGGAAAAAAAGAAACACTAGAATAAAAATACAAAAAATACACATTTTTGTCATTTATGTAAACCATGAAAAAAAAAATCCTGCCAGACAAAACATGACACTTGATATTTTCGAACCTGTTTGTATACCACCGTAGACAGAGAGAGAATCTGAATTAGACAGAGCTCAGAGAGGGCATGATGAGACAGAAGAGAGGAGCCAAGGAGAGGAAAATGTTCAAGCAGAGGGTCCAGGAGTGATGAGAGTAGAGGGAGGAGAGAAGGATGACACCAGTAAAAAGTCCAAACACATTTGGGTGGAACCCCAACTGGCCCAATATTCCAGTATTCAAGCCTCGGTTGTACAATACTTGAAATGGTAAGTTCCATACGCAAAGTTACTGTGCAAAATTTTAAAAAAGAAATAAACTGTATAAAATTAACATATTCCGGTAACAATCGTGTCGTATGTTTACTGTCCCCCCCCCCCCCGGGAAAAATATGTTGCCACTGCGCCAAGGTCTTTCAGCCAGAGAAAACACTGCAGACATTGGCATTTTTTGTAGTCTAACAAATTGTGCATTGTATAGTGTGTACTATGTGCTGTTACATCTCAGTAAATTACAAATGTCATGATTTTTTATTTATTTTAAAAACTATTACCAATATAAAATTTATCTTTTTTAGTTATATTTTAAAAAAAAAACCTTTCATGTTCTAATTTACTGAGATGCGTTAGTAGACCGTTTAAACAGGAAAATAAACTGTGAGCTGCTTCATGTGTTGCATGTCAAACATTATCATAGTACCCCAGAAATCCAGGCAAACCCAGAACAATCTGGGCTCCCTCTGTTGTCTGTTACCTCAGTGGCAACTTGAGTCCAGTCTGCTGGCAGCAGGGATAGGTTTTTGCACTTGTGTAGTAGGGCTGTAGCGATAACCGCAATTATGTAATACCGTGCTATGGACAAGCCTACCACAGACGAAAACAAGGAACCGCAACAACCGCGGTGTTCACTTTTTTTGTGTGTGTGGATAAATCTCATTGTTCACTTATGTGCCCCTACTGATTAATAAATAAATTGTTAATGTATTTTTATTGCCAACAGCATGTTTGCACCCGGTACTAACAGTGGCAGCACCGTGAGGGACACTCACTCTCCAGACAGACTTCAGCAGGCAGTTAGTGGCAGAAGCGTTTGGACTCCTTGCTAAATACAGCTGTGACAGTGAACACTAGAAGGGCACAAAGCGTGTTATTTCCTTTTGAGCGGAGTGTTTATAATTGAGCTCCGAGAGCGAAACAACAACTGCAGAGTGTACTGCTTGTTTGAACGTGATTGATCCGTACGCCATGCAAGGCTGTACGGAGGCTGTCCAGTGTTTAAATAAGGTGAATGTTGCTGCAGTCTCCACGCCACACATGCCATAGTTAAATACTGGAGTTCCCGCCACTGCTTTATGAAAATGATTGTTTTTTTTAACAGAATCGGCAAGAATCAGAAAGACCGCAGCTCTGCACAATTGTCACACACACACACACATGAAGTTGAGAGTCGAGCTGCAGCGAGTTTCTCACATCCTCACTCTCTCCATCGTTTGCCACTTTATGAACCCTGTTTAAATTACGAGACCACAGGGTCCTAAAAACATCACCACAGGGGAAATTCCTCTACCGCAACAGCCCTATTGTGTCTTCTTTTTCCTCGCTGCAGTCCGTTTGTTTGTTTGGCCATTTGTTGATTTGAAGTAGGTGGGTGGACATTGGAAATTGTCATGACTCTCCGAACCTGGAAGGGCAAATTTTTTTCGCCCTGCACAGCGCATGCGCTCTGGGGGCTTAGCGTCGTCTTCTGCTTTTTCATTTGAAATGCGGTAGTGGGTGACCGTGTGCACCCCCTCCTGGATGGCGACGCCACTACATTTCATAGAATAAGCTCCCACTGAAAAGGACTGCTGAGTTATCAATTAACTGACAACTAATTTTATTTAGTCGACTAAATTCTTATTGATAATTAATCTAAAGTCAATTAATCATTAACATCCCTAAACAGAACTGATCGATTAAACAGATCTCTTGAAAATGAGACCCGTGTCTCAATAGGATTACTTGTATAAATAAGGTGAATAATAAATAAACAGCACGGCTAGTACCAGCGGTGTAACACTGGTCCGGCACAGAAAGGAGAAGCTGCCAGAGACTCCCTCTCCTGGACCGTGTCCCCTTGTATCCCTGTATCTGGCCATTCTGCTCCACAGTCAGGTTAGTATTAACTAGGGCTGCAACTAACGATTATTTTGGTAGTCGACTAATCTAACGACTATATTTTTGATTAGTCGACTAATGGCGATTATTTCTCTCATGTCCGCCAGCTCAGCTTCCTGCTGGCACAGCTCCTGTTCGGGGCTCTAGGTCATGTTTTACTTCACCCGTTTAAACCTGCACACCTGTGAAAATCACTTAGTTGTCAGCTATGGGAACTTTTTACAATAGGCAACATTATATTAACCTGTTGAACTCTGTTCAACTTCCCTAAAAACGCCTAAAAATAACATGCCCAAAGTAAATCAAAAGCTGTTCTTCAACCCTTTGCAGCATCTTCATGGGGTTAGTCTCATTTAAAAGAAAACACTCTGAATTTTTTGCCAAAACAGTCATAATCTCTTTAAGTGCTCCTGCCACTGAGTAACAAGAAAGTTCGCCTGGGTGTTGTTTTTTTTTAGATACAAATGCTTGCAAATAACATACAGCTGTCAGATACTGGCTGGAAAACACAACAGAAATGTAGAACCAAGTGTTTTCAAGCTCAGGTCAAAATTTTGTAAAAATTCCACAAAAAATGAATATATTACACAGCTTTTTTCTCAGGTTGTAACAAGGCTGTGTCTGTACTGGAAGACCGGAAATACAGCTTTTTTTTTCAGTGCGCACTGAGACGCACTAAGATGCAGAGACGTGACCACCCGCAGAATTCACAGAGTTCAAGGGGTTAAGGCAGAGACTAAGTAAAATAATGACCCATCAAACATGAGTTGGAAACTTGAACTTGACAGCTTAATCAGAAGTGTTTGTAGCAACATAATTAAATAATAGACGTTAAAGTGTAAAAACTCAAATAGCAGCTCTGCTGCTCCATAAAGACTGTTGTAACTGCATGTTAAAAACAAACTAGAATAATATTCAACTTCATTAAAGTAAAAAAAAAAGAAAATTAACTAGTCCAAAATTAACTAGTCCATCCTGTTTGAAACCTTGCTGGGCCTAGAAGTTTAAAAGTTTAATTAGGCTTCAGATGAAAATTAAAAGAACTTCTTCCAGTCCAAAATAAATTTTAAAAAACACTAAATATCAGTGCAGGAATGTGAGCCTTCACTACACATACAGTGGAATATTTAAGCCACTTTAAATTTATTTGTGATGATTATGGTTATCTTTTTTTAAATTAAATTACAAATCCTGATATTCCAATTTACTGAGATGCACCAATATTCAGAATGAAGGCTGATATTATGGCAACAATAATACAGAATACGAAAAAGAGTAAACTGCTCATGTAATTCACCCTTTTACTGCAGTTAACGTATTAGCCAGCATAACGGAAACAGCTCAGCTGTCAGCAACCATTGTCAAAGAGAGATTATTGTCCGATAGCAGGTAAACTAAACAGCATGTACTAATAGTGTGGTCAGTTTTCTAAAGCTGAGAGTTGTTCATTGAAAATAAGAAGCGCTAACGTTACTTGCTAACCTTACGGGTGCAGAGGAGGGAATGGATGAATCACTGTAGAGCAGCTGTAATATGACGACACTGCTTTACAGTCTCCATTTAACTTGTTTCATTTATTAATTTTCGGTAAAATCCTCCCATACTTTGGAAACTTTCGGCCTTCGTGATTTTCTCTCTGTATCACCATGACACGTTCCTCTTCTTCTTCGCTGGAACAGTTAAACTGAACATTTGAGCGGCATGCATATAAACTTTAAGGGGGGCGACTGTGGCGCAGGTGTAGTGTGACCAACTACTGATTGGAGGGTCATGGGTTCCATTCCCGCTCTGTCTGCAGTCTGCATGTCGAAGTGTCCTTGAGCAAGATACTGAACCCTCAGTTGCTCCTGGTGGCCAGGCTAGCGCCTGTGTGTGTATGACAGCTCTGCCGCCATCAGTGCGTGAATGTGTGTGTGAATGGGTGGATAGCAGGATCTGTAAAGTGCTTTGGTCATCCAGAGATGAGAAAAAGCGCTATATACAGTAAGTGAACGCCATTTACCATTTAAAATTAAATGATTTTTTGACAATAAAAATCTGCATCGACAAATTTTTATGATTGACGTTATCCACAACGTCGACTAATCGTTTCAGCCCTAGTATTAACTTTACATTTTAGATATTATAGCAGCCAGGACTCACAGTGTGCCGTTTACAGAGAAAAAGGAATTTGCAGCATCCAGTATATGTGCCATTACTGTGCGCCTGTAATGTCTGACGGTTTCAGCCCCCCACCCCAAAATTTTGAAGTTGTTGTGCAGTCGGAGCCCACAAAATTATGATCCAGTGACGAAGGGAAGAAGAAGATCAATTAAAATGAGAGCACAAATCAGCTGTGTCTGCCATGCTTTCTGCCTCCTCCACCACAGAATTGCAGTGTCTGTCTCACTTCAATGAGGAAAAAGTCAGAAGAAATGCGACATGACCATTCACACTGAGGTCACTTTGGAAAATATCAGATACACATCCGAATTAGGACCACATATAAAAGTGGCCTGGGTCTGGTGTGGGGAGGAAAGAAAGAAAAAAAAAAAAAAAATCGGATGTGTGCTGTTCAGACTGTCATTAAAAAAAAAAAAAAAAAAAAAATCAGATATTGGTCATGTGCAAAAACGTTGGATTTGGGCCACTTTTGCCTGCAGTGTGAACGTAGCCTAAGGGTGAGTCCAGCAACTCTGCGGAGAAATTTCATTTCAGCCGCTCACATTCTTTCCAGCCCAAAGTTCATGACCATAGGTGAGGGTAGGTAGATTGACCAATAAATTGACAGCTTAGCTTTGGAACTCAGCTCCCTCTTGACCGCAACCGACTGGTACAACATCCACATCACTGCAGATGCTGCTCCAATCGTCTGCCAATCTCCCGCTCCATTCTCCCTTCACTTATGAATAAGATCCCAAGATACTCAAACTCGTCCACTTGGGGTAGGAGCTCGTCCCCGACCTGGAGAGGACAATTCACCCTTTTCCAACTGAGCACCATAGACTCGGACTTGGAGGTACTGATTCTCATCCACGTCACAGTCAGTGTTTTCAGTAGGTTAGAACTCTACTCACCCAAATTCCAAGTCAAAATATTATCATTTACAGCATTTATGTACAGAAAATGACAACTGGCCACAATATGTAAAAAAAAAAGATACTGTTTGTAGATGTTGCTTTTTGATGTACTTTTAGATAAAATAATGCAAAAAAAAATTCCTGATCATTGTTAAATACTACAATACTTAAGTTTTAACTTAAGAACTCAGTTATGCATTTGTGTAATAACTGTTTTTTTTATTCACAGCTTTCATGACTACATATTTTTTCTGAACTTAGGTCCCATGATGCGGAATCAGAGGGGTGGGATTTTGGCTCTCTATGACCAGCAGAGCCACTCTGAAAATAATCCAAAAACAGGTGAAGAACTGCTGTGGCAAAATACCTGAGTGAATCCACAACTACCAATACCAAATACAATTCAAAACAGTACAGCTAGAATCCGTTCACAAGGCAAAACTAGTTGCTTTCTCAATTATTCTATGCTTATATGACATCATTTAAACATTTCTCTTCTGTCCCCTGCCATAATCACAAATAAAATCCACGTTTCCATAAATCCAACACTGGCACACATGTAGTGGACACTCACAAAGAGCACAGTAACAGCTTTCTAAGCACTATTCAGAATGACCTATATTTAAGCTTGGACTACATGTGTCTATCCCTGCTGAACACACACACGTGGGCGCGCGCACGCACACACACACACACACACACACACACACACACACACACACGCTCACTCGTGCCTTTCCTGACTGTCGTCTTGTCATCTTTCAGGGATTCATCGGTCTGACCTCGTCTCTTTAATGATTAAATATAACCATTGGTGCTTCATTACTGTCTCCAAAAGAAGCCGTGGCTGCAGCCCTCTTCATCTTTTTTTTTTTTTTTTTTTTTTTGCCTTCTGATTGTTGCTCTGAGTGTTGCTATCCCTGTGCTGTTGCAATCCTGGAATTTCCCCGTTGTGGGACTAATAAAGGCTTATCTTATCTTATATAGTGAACACAGGTCACCAGATAAAAGGCAGCGCTCACCTTCTGTAAACTGTAAATCACTGAAAATGTGTCCAATACAGTGAGTTAGGCCGCGCTTCAGACAACTTGGACCAACTGTGCTCATGAGTAGACTGAGTGGAGGAAAGGCGTCTCTTCAGATTCCTGGATGAGGACACCCTGTAGGCCATTTGAGGGGGGATGAGTTGGGATGATATCCCCCTTGTTAGCAAAATCAACAAAATCCATCCCCCGTGTTAAGATGAGACCTGTTTATATCATGTTACAGAAATCAACAAAATTACTCTGAATCAACAATTCTAAGCAGAAATGTTTTGTGTTTTTTTTGCAACTTTGCAACTTTCTTCTTAGAAACGTAATTTTTCTCTTGTAAATTTGCTACTTTTTTCTCATAAAACTGCAACTTTTCTCAAAAATTTGTGGAGTTTGTTTTTTCATAAATTTACTCATTTTTTCTCATCAGTCCACATCTTTTTTCGCATAAATTCTGACTTTTTTCTTTGCTACTTTCTTCTCACAATTTCGTAATTTTTTCCTCATAAATGTGTAACTTTTCTTGTTTTTGCAAATTTGCATTTTTTCTCTCATAAATGACCTTTTTCACAAATTTACTTCTTTCTCAAAAATTTGTGATTTTTCTCTTGTAAATTTGCAACTTTTCTTCTCATAAATCTGCAACTTTCTCATGGATTGGAAACATTTTTTCTCAAAAATTTGTGACTTTTTTGCAAATTTGCAACTTTTTTCTCAAATTTACTGTTCTCTCATAAATGTTTGCCTTTTTTCTTTGCTACTTTCTTCTCAAAAATTTGTAACTTCTCTATAAATGTGTAACTTTTCTTCTTTTTGCAAATTTGCAACTTTTTTCTCATAAATTTACAACTTCTTTCTCAAAAATTTGTGATTTTTCCTCTTGTAAATTTGCAATTTTCACAAAAATTAGCAACTCTCTTCCTGTAAATTTTCAACTTTTTTCTTATAAATTTGCAATTTTCATCTGGATGCTGGTTAAACTTTTATTCAATGTAATTAAATTGCAATATGTAACTTTTTACATTTTTAATATGGCAAATTATATTACATTTTTGCACCTTTATTCTTGTAAATGTGTGCCTAATTTACATTTATACACTTGTACTTCATGCTAAATTTACAAATACATGTTCATACATGCATTCATGAATGCATGTTTACGAATACAGTTCAAGACCCGGCCGGGTCATACCAAAGACCATATAAAAAAATGGTACTTCCCGCCTTCTAGCTTGGTGCTCAGCATAATACAATGAGGGAAGGAGAAGTTGCTTGTGGCGACACCTTGCATGGCAGCAATCCCTCTGATTCTACATGTGATTAACACTGTAGATAGGAGAAACATAATTTTGTTCTACTGTACATGATTGGCTGTATGGACTGAATGACAATAGAGGTGGATTCTTCTTCTTCTCCCCCTTGTTAAAAAACAACAAATTGCGCACTGGGGACACCTTTAAAATCACCATTTTATTTCCACATAAGAACAAGTAGGCGGATTTTCTCGAGTTGAGTTTGAGTGAGGGAGAAAGAAACTGCCTTTGACTGGAATAAAAAGAACGTACGCCGTTTTTAGGCCTGTCGAAACATGCGCTGCGTGTGTACGCTGCAGGTCTCATCACACCGTCAGACAGTCAACCATCTCTGTGACACAGCAGAAGCCCCATAACCAGTCAGCCTGCTCTGACTGACTGCGTCTGTCAGGGCCTGCCAAGCCCTTGATTCACATGGAGCTTCTGTTTGCGCTCCCAATGAAGTGCTTCATTCAGCAGCAGCAGCAGTTTGGATGACACACTCAGTTATTCATTCTCCAGTCGCAGCAGAAACTGTTTTCCCTAAAAACAGATCTCCACCACTCATTCAACTGTCTCGGCTGAATAGCGAAACAAAGCAACTATCTCCATCGCACCTTTTGTCACCATCCTTTGGTCCTTTATGATGGACTATATTAACACGTGGGAAACCCCATGTGTAGAGAGCAGGGATGGCAATAGGAAATTCTGATTTCAGCTGAAATCTAATTTGGTCGATTGACTTATGGGGGGCCGGGGGGGTGCAGCCCCCCTGAAGCTGGGAGGTTTTCAGTAAAACAGAAGTAATTTAGACTGAAAAAAATGATTAAAAAAAATGAAATACTAGATTTAGATAAATCATTAAATTTAATGAAAAGTTAACTTACTTTTTCTTCAATGTTGTCTCACTGTCTTTAGTCCAACATATTTAACAGTTCTATAAGAGTTTATTACACTATTTACACTGGTCACCAAGTCACTTCTAATGTGAAACTTTCTTCCTTTTGGCAGCAAGCTGTGTCAGTCTCTGAACTTTGAACTTCATCTCTTTTTCTGGTTTCTTCAGAAATTGTCCGAGTGTTTCTGTTACCTCGTCGAACTTTGAGCCAATTTTCACCTTTACCGTCACTTTTCTCTCAAGCCAATTCCATCGGAACTTATTTTTGACACTTTTGTCTATTTCTAGCACTGATGACTCCTGATCCTTCGATAAAAATCTCATAATTCTGCTGAAAACAATACCGAAAGCTCAGAAATCCAACACGAACCAGGGATGTGATTTGGGGTTGGGGAAATTATCTGAAAATTCAGCTGGGGGTCTGGGGGACATAGTCCCCCAGCGGTGTCCGAGGCAGAGCCCTGGTGGGGGGGTGGGGGCGAAGCCCCCCGAAGCTCCTGGGTTTTTATGATTTTTAAGTACCAGAACTGTGCTTAAATGACATAAAACAAACAGCTGAATGCCACTTATTACTGTATAATATTGACTTATGTTCCAAGAAGATAGCATTCCTAAAATATTCCAACAAGCATTATCCATCACATGCTTTAACACTTGATCAAATCAAAATCAGTTAATTTTATCTATTCCATAATAGAAATAAAATTCCAACATACCATTACTTTTTATAATTTCAGCATTCATTTCAGATCACCAGTTTCAATCTCCATTGAGTCTTGAGCAGTTCATTTTGCACAATCACTGATGCAGCCAAGTCTTAGAAATATTCAAAAGTTATGAGTCATTATCCACTGTGCACTGTCAATTTCAAACTGTTTGGAATCATAAAAGTAATGTAACTAAATTGTTTTGCTATTTTTTTCTCCTCACCATCAATGTCAGGGCGCTGCATGAGTTTTGAGGGATAGTTAACTTTTATAACCGTTTCCTCCCCCGTGCAGCCCAGCTCATACAGCCGTTGTACGCCGCACTCAAGAAACGGAAACCGGCGGACAGAGTCGACTGGACTTCTGAACGGCAGCAGGCGTTCTGAGGTTAAAACAGCTCTGGCAAACACTGGTGCACCCAGACCCGGCAGCTCGGATAGCGCTCACTACCGACGCCTCGGACATGGGCATAGCGGCCGTCGTGGAGCAATGCGTTGCCGGTTCTTGGCAGCCGCTCACCCTTTTTTTTTCTCACGACAGTGAGCGTAAATACAGCGTGTTCGACAGAGAGTTAATGGCTCTCCACCTGGCCATACGCCACTTCCAGTTCTGCCTGAAAGGGCGCACCTTCACTGCGTTCGTGGACCACAAGCCGCTAACGTACTTTATCTTCCTGGAAGATAAAATAAAGCAGAATTTGGCGAATTACCGGAAAAATCACATCCCTGAGAACAAGCCTCCATGAATTTTTGACAAAGCATACAACGAGCCATTTGACTGGTCCAATCGTTTGCAACTAGCCAATCGCAGGGCTGTTTACAATACAGCAGTAGCTTTTTTTTTTTTTTTTGGTTACTTATTTGTACCCGTAGGTAGACTTGGTTTGCAGTCTGGTGACAAGCCACCGGCTGCTGGTCGCTGCGTGCGCGAGCGCCCTAAACCTACATGTTTTTGGTATGCAGGAGGAAACCGGAGAAATCCCGGAGTAAACCCACGCAACACGGGGAGAACATGCAAACTCCACACAGCTCACTGTTGGTCGGGGGCTGGGATCGAACCCACGATCTCATGATCCCCGCGATCCCCCGGCCGAGGGTAAAACTGTGCTGCCACAGTGCTAAACCACTGCGCCACCGTGCAGCTTGAGTACATAACATCCGGGTTATCGCAGGAGACTTGACCTGGGGAAGCGCCGAGCGCTTATGTAATCGTGTTGATTTTCGCTAAAATCGGTAACAATAAGGTACCTTACCCCCCCTAAAATTTTCTCAACGGATTTAGATGATTCACAGAAATGATCAATTTGAAAATAAATCGGCGGAAATCCGCGGATCGGCGGAAAATTGCCATCCCTGAGAGACTGCTGCAGTCAAGCATAAAAAAAAAAAAAAAAAATCTTAACACGGAGTAGGGATGGGCATTCGGTGAAATTTTCTTCACCGATCGTCGGGAGAATTAATGATTAATAATCGGTTAATCATTAACATTTTTAGGTAGGTAACAAGGCAGGTAGACTACATTAGAACATCAGGTATCAACACGGAGAGCCGCACAACTCAAATCCACCTCTCACTCTCAAATCCCTCTCTCTCTGTTCGCTGTTCTCGTGTTGGCTCGGCTCGGGAATCTCGCAAGCTGATTGGCCGAGACGTTTCACCCCGCAAGCTGATTGGCCGAGACGTTTTACCCAGCTTCTCTCCCTGCCGAGCGGCCACCCAACAAACAAAGACCGCATTCATTGCTCTATCGCTCGTGTTGCTTAGTCTAGCCGCGTGGAACTTTTTGCTGTTCTCTTGTGCCATTTTGTGCGAAATAGTCTTCCCGTCGAGCCACTACGCTGCCTCCTGCAGCTTCCCTCGACGATCCTGCGCCTCTAGCACCTGAGGAGCAGTAAAGCTCTCATTAACCTGTGCAGTAAATCATTTTCATCTCGAGTTACATATCTTGTTATAAGAATAAAAGAGTTCTAAAAACATATTTATGTACACTTTATTTACATCTACGTATGTATGTACACTTACACACACACACACACGTATCATATGAGAGAGAGTGAGAGAATGAACGTACGTATTATTTATGGGTGACGCGATAAGTGAGGGATCACTGTACTCTTATGTATTGAGAATAATAATAAAAAAAATACAGAGTGTTTTTCTTCGAGGATGAATTTATTAAGACAAGTTTGCAGTAAAACGTGAACACACGCATTGCGCACTGCGTCTCGTCACGGTGCGTCTTGACGCCATGGTGTATTCCGGTTCCAAAAATTTGATTAATTCCTGAAAACCTTTGCCCTCCACGGCACTGACAGGGAGCATGTCTATTTCGACCATCTTCACTATCAGTTCGGTGACCTTCTCTGCTCGTTGAGCACTGCAGCTCCTCCGTGCTAGCATCGAGTCCAGGCTAGCCTGGGTTAGAGATGAACCGCCGCCACCGTCTTTTATCAGGCTTGGATGAGTGGTGTTCAAATGATACATCATTTGTGTTGTCGATGAGGTATATTTGTATGCTGCATTGCAGTGATTGCAGTACACCTGGTCATTTTTTAAATTGAAATGGTCCCACGCAACACTTCGCCGTAACCCCTTCATGATTTGGCGATTGCCCTACGGAAGCTCGCATGTATCAACTGAGGCACGCCAGGGTACGGCGATGGTGTAATGTTGCCCCCTGGTGCCCAAATTTTGCCAGTGGCACAGTTAAATGCATTGCATTGTTTGAGGACAGCCGTGCACTAGTCCTAATAACCTACATTCGGATTGTTTAAAAAAAAAAAAACGGTTTGTCGACGAAAATGAACTTCCTCGGTGAAATTCTTAATGATCAATTATCGGTTAATCGGTAAATTATGCCCATCCCTAACACGGAGTATATAGAAAATCCTAACATTTGTAGTGAAAACCCCGGACTTTCACACTCATTGTTGCTAAAGGTAGCATCTCACTGGGTTGTGACAGCTTGCAACTAGATAGAGACAAGTGTGGTATATCACTGTGGTGTGGTAGTAAATAAGCATAATATCAAAGAATAGGCCTTTCACTCTTACAAAATAAACACTGTCCAGTTTACAATGCTTTCCTCTTGCGCAGCGGCCAATTAGCTTGTTAGCTGCGTTGGGGGAGTCCTCTACGCAGCCATGATTTTGTTAGCACCACATACTTATGAGTCTCTTTTCAGGTTCTTAAATAAAGCCTTAGCTTGTCCATTCCCTCTGTAAAACAGTTGCAATGACACAGGTAGCCGTCAGAGATTAACAGCAACTTAGTTTCTGCTCCTTTCAGTGTTAGCATCCGTGCACTTCACTTGCTTTTTCTTGGCATCTTCAGATGGGATAAAGAGTCAAGCATCACATACTATGTAGAAGGAGACTGCATTTGTTTTTGTTACAAAACAAAAACAAATGCAGTAATTGTCATGTGCCGCTCATGCTTTGCTGCATTAAAGCGCTGGCTGCACTGATTCTAGTTACATGCCCACACCTTTAATTCCGTGAGCACATCTTAAAGGGGCAGTACATGATAAGCTCTCACATACACGCACACAACAGAGAGAGGGGAAAAACAAAAAAAAAAAATGACATGACAAGATTACATGGATTTTACACCCTGAGCGTCTGTTCTGATTTTATTTCTGTTAATCGCCCAGTCCTACAACAAATACACAAATTAGCGACAATCTTCACTTGGAATCACACTGAATTGACACATTTGCATACACTGCACAAATATTGCATGAATGTCACGTGAACTACCAGCGAATTTTGGGCCAAAAAACTGTTGGCTACCTTAAAAACTGTGCACAAACTGTTTTGCAACCTTTTACAGACCCTGACAAAACCCAGAAGGCACCACATTTGTTAATGTTCCTCAGCATTCCTCACCCGTGAGATACTAGCTTGATTTTCACCAACATTTGTCAGAAGAATTGGCAAATCCAAAAATCACCATGTTCGTTAGCATTTGTCACACCTTAACCCCTTGCACTCCGGTCAATTTTCCTAAAAACGCCAAAAAATAATGTGCCCAAAGTAAATTGAAAGCTGTTCTTCAACCCTTTGCAGCATCTTCATGGGGTTGGTCTCATTTAAAAGAAAACACTTTGAATTTTTTGGCAAAAAAAAAACATGATCTCTCTAAGTGCTCCGGCCACTGAGTTACAGTCATCTAAACATAGTGAACTTGAAGAAAATAAATTTGGCCTGGGTGTTTTTTTGGATACAAATGCTTGCAAATAACACACAGCTTCAGATCCGGGCTGGAAAATGCAACAGAAATGTAGAACCAAGTGTTATCCAGCTGAGGTCTAAATTTTGTAACAATCCATCCATCCATCTTCTACCGCTTTTCCGGAGGTCCGGGTCGCGGAGGCAGCAGTTCAAGCAGAGAAGCCCAGACTTCCCTCTCCCCAGCCACCTGCTCCAGCTCTTCAGAGGGGATACCAAGGCGTTCCCAGACTAGCTGGGAGACATAGTCTCTCCACCGAGTCCTGGGTCTGCCCCGGGGTCTCCTCCCAGTGGGACGTGCCTGAAACACCTCAAGTGGGAGGCGTCCAGGAGGCATCCTAATCAGATGCCCATACCACCTCAACTGACTCCTTTCAATGTGGAGGAGCAGCGGTTCTACTCTGAGCCTCTCCCGGATGACTGAGCTCCTCACCCTATCTCTGAGGGTGAGTCCAGCAATCCTACGGAGAAAGCTCATTTCAGCCGCTTGTATCCGCGATCTCGTTCTTTCGGTCATTACCCAAAGCTCGTGGCCATAGGTGAGAGTAGGAACGTAGATTGACTGGTAAATTGACAGCTTTGCCTTAGAACTAAGCTCCCTCTTCACCACAACAGACCGGTACAACGTCCGCATCACTGCAGATGCTGCTCCAATCCGTCTGTCGATCTCTCGCTCCATTTTCCCCTCACTCGTGAACAAGACCCCAAGATACTTAAACTCCTCCACTTGGGGCAGGAGCCTGTCCCCAACCCGGAGAGGACAATCCACCTTTTTCCGGCTGAGGACCATGGACTCGGACTTGGAGTTTTTTATTTTGTAACAATACCACAAAAAATGAATATATTACACAGCTTTATCCTCAGGTAGTTCCCAGGCGTTTTGGAACTGTGCCAAATTGTGCCAAATGGCACAGTTTGGAAAAACGTCTAACTTTTGAATGATTCAATATAGAAGCTTCATTTTGGGCTCTAATGAAAGGTCACACTCAGGGCTGTCTGTGTGTGTGTGTGCCCCCCCCCCCGCTCGCTACAGAGGAATGGACTTCGCCCATCGCTACACAACGGATTAGCCTCATGTGGTGATGTGGGACAGCAGCGCAATCACCGCGGCTCCCCCCCCCCCCTCGCTGCAGAAGAATAGTGGGGGGGGGGGCGTTCACAGTCTGTACACGGCGAACAAGCCCTTGTACAGCGGCGCACAAACTGCGCCGCGAAGCACAGTTGTAATTTACCAATAGGTCAAAAGTCATTTTGGATTACAATTTTCAAGGATAAAAAATAATTTGGCTTATAACACCTTACCTCTTCACAGCCACATTGTCCTGGCCAACTTCTCTTCCTCATTGTCAGACGAACACGACGCTGGTCCGCTCGTGGTTCTGGTCTCGCAACCCCGTCAAAACATAATTCCATTATTGCGGTTTTGTGCTTCCATGATTGCGGTTTTTGGCGAACGATTTTTCAAAACAAATAATAGTAGTAATTAAAAAAAGACTGGCGAAGGCGTGTGTGTCACTCAGCCTTCGTCGTCAGCCTCCGTCGGTCTATGACCATGGAAGAAATCATAACGTCTCATAACGTCTAATCCTTTTTTGATCCGCTCCAGCAGTCAGTCTTCACCCAGCCTTAAAAAAAAACAGCTCGCGAACTTCTCTGCTTCAATTGGCTCACTGCATTCACAGCAGGCGGGTCCTTCTGGCTAGGTTTTTAGTCATTGGTTCTTCAAGGTTTCAGAAACCCAATTCAAGGCTCTTATTAGTCGAATGAGAGGTCAATCAGATGAACTAATCTGTTCGCGGCTGTGTCTGCAGCTTTTATTTTCAGTGCGCGCTTGGACGCCACTACATCACCATCACCACCTACATTACCATCTATACCATGCGTCCTAGAGCGCACGAGAGCGCACGCGCTCTCGTGCGCTCTAGGACGCAGAGACTTGCCCGTCCGCGGTACAACGGAGCGCAAGAGGTTAAGATACTACCCTTTTCGACACATGTTGCAACTGTCTGCAAACGCTTGCAAGCGTTTTGCAAATGTTTGCAGAAAAATACAGTTGCAAGGAAATTTTGAACATGTCCAAATTTTTTAATTGCAAACTTATCTCACAGTGGAGACTCGTGTTACAACCACTTGCAAATGCTTCCAACTATTTT
The DNA here is from genome assembly GCA_020510985.1 of Pholidichthys leucotaenia. NCBI lineage: Eukaryota > Metazoa > Chordata > Actinopteri > Cichliformes > Pholidichthyidae > Pholidichthys > Pholidichthys leucotaenia. The sequence goes on from CM035843.1 coordinate 132,509,679, forward strand.
TCAACCATTTGCAGGAAAATACAAAATTGTGTGCGAACTGTTTTGCAACCTTTTACAAACCCTGACGAAACCCAAAAATTGCAACATTTTCAGCATTTGCCACTCCGTGAGACACATACTTAAATGTTACCAAGGTACTAACCAACCCATGTTAAAAGGGTTTTTAATTATGCAGAGGTGAACTGAACCTAAAAGATGTTTTTTAGGTTTTAAATTCAGTTTTTCTCCTGTGGCTTCAGCGTGGGGGGCTGTCACTTTTTTTAAGCTAATGAAGTTGTTCAGCTTCCTCTTTAGAAAGCTTTAGATCAAATAACGTCTAACGTGGTAGACTGCAGTTCTCTTGAACATGTATCTCACAGAGCGGTGAATGCTAATGAACACTGCGATTTTTTAGGTTTGTCACGATTCGTTAAAGGTTGCAAAACAGTTCGCAACAGTTTAAGGTGGCAAACTGTTTTTCTTGTTGCTAGGGCTGTCGCAATAACTGCAATTTTGTAGTACCATGCTATGGACAAGTACACTGCAAAGGATAACGAGCAACCACAACAACCGCGGTGCAAATAACTCCTGAAAGGTTTATTATTTTACGTTAATTACCTGATCCATAATTCTGAGATATGTATGTTTTTGATCTGTGCATGAATGTTTTTCTATTAGTAGTTAATTTTACAAAGTACAGAGGCCTTTTGCCATCCTATGCACTGAAGTAAAAAAGCAGGCTTTTATTTTGATAACAGTGGTTTTGTTTTCGTTTCCTGTGCCTGCCTGTGGAATTGTCAGTAAGGCTACAGCGCTTAGCAGAGACAGTCAGGCTATGAAAGCTAACGTTAATCGGTTTATGGACCCACAGTGAGGCACAAGCTCTTATGGTGGTCGTAGTTTATGTGTTTTACTTAATTGTGTACTGTGCTAAAATAAAAAAATAAAACTGCAAACTTGAGACTTCCGGTTATGGCGGCCACGTAGGAAGACGTGTTTCACACTGCTTTGCTCCTAAAAATAAAAAGTTTGCTTAAACTCTCTTAATTGGAACAAAATCCTATCCCAGCGCTTAGGCGCGGATATGGTAAAGACCAAGGCTGGGAAATCAGGTGGCGGAAAAAGCAATTCGACAAAACAACCCAAGCTAACAGACTTCCACGCTCGAGGCGAAGCACAAAAAACTTCAGAGACTATGGCGGAGGATGGAGCCAGCGGCGGAGCGGGAACGGCTGGGGAGGGGACTAACGCAGTGCTCACTGTCATCAACTCTATGAGAGCAGAGTTTTCGTCTAAATTTGATGGGATTATAGCAGCGATAGAAGGAATGAGAAAGGAAATAAGCGACTGTATGGAACAAGTATCGCAGGCGGAGCTCCGAATTTCAAGCACTGAAGATGACGTCACCAGCCTACAATTAAAGGTGCAAACATTGGAATTAAAATGGAAACGTCTGGAAGATAACATCTTAGATTTGGAATCCCGTTCGCGACGGAATAATTTGAGGCTGGTGGGCCTCCCGGAGGGAGCGGAGGGACAGGACTCATGTTCCTTCTTGGAAAAGTGGATTCCAGAAGCGCTGAACAACGCGGACCTGCAGTCATTGGTCGTCTTAGAGAGAGCTCACCGAATCGGCCCACCGAGAGATAATAAGACACCACCGAGGACGCTGATTGTGAAGTTCCTCAACTACAGAGACAAGATGACGGTCACCAATGCTGCACGAGCTAAAGGGGAAATTAAATACCGTACCAGGATCAACAGGTGCGGTTCTACCCAGACTTCGCCACAGGAATTCAACAATTAAGGAAACAGTTTGACCCCGCCCGCAAAGAGCTGCGCAACCTCGGGATTCGTCATGGAGTGATTCACCCGGCAAGACTGCTGGTCACATATAAGGGGAGAACCCATATCTTCAAGACCCCTCAAGAGGCACAGGAGCTCATTAAGCTGATCCAGGAGGAGACTGGTGGGAGCTAAGCATGAACAAGATAAAGGTAGAACATTTAAGCATTTGTACAGGCATCTGATTGATCTGAAACATATAACATGTCTACAAAATACAGACTGTATTACATAAAAAAAATAAAAAAAAAGCTACGATGTACAAAGTTGCTATAAAACTTTGAAGTTATGTTGAAAAAACTACAGAAGAGAGTTAATGTCATTAAAAATAGTAGTAGAGTCAGGGTGATTGAGAGGAGAAAGAGAGAGTGGTTTGACTGATCCTCGCAGGTGTGAAACAGTCACTAGCTATAACGGGAGACGGAATTTTTTTGATTTTGGGGGGATTACCACGAATGTGGGAAAAGGGAATTTGTTTTTGTGTAGTTTGTAGAATGAATGTTCAACCATCCATGTTTTTGCTTCTCTGTATGAGCATGTTCATATTGCAAGGTAATCTCAAACTCCTTATTGATCATAGATCAAAGCGTTAATCTTAATTTAACTTCATGGAATTGCAGAGGTCTACAAAATCCAAAAAAAACTTAAACAAGTTATGAATAAAATAAAAGATATAGATTCAAAAATTGTATTTTTACAAGAAACTCATCTAATAGAGGAGGATGTAAAAAGAATTAGGAGAAGATGGCAAGGTAACGTGTTCACCTCATCATTTTCATCCCGAGCTAGGGGAGTTATGACTCTCATACACAAAACAGTCCCATTTCAAGTGAAAAATGTAATTGGAGACAAATTTGGAAGATATCTAATCATCCAAGGATCTTTGTTATTAGAAAATATAAATCTGGTGAACTTATACGGCCCCAATATTGATGATCAAAACTTCTTTGTCAATTTATTTCTTACTTTATCATCACTTACAGGGCAACATATAATAGCAGGGGATTTAAATTGTACATTGAATCCCAGTATAGATAGATCAACAGGACTGGACTGTACGCACAATGGATGCAGGATGACCATTAATCATTTTATGAAAGAACTGAGATTGCTAGATATATGGAGAGAAATGAAACCACAACTCAAAGCCTATTCTTGTTATTCTAATACCTATAAGACATTCTCACGTATTGACTACTTTTTGATCTCTGCAGAATTAAGGTCCAAGATTCAAAACTGTTTCTATGATAACATTGTGATCTCTGATCATGCACCCTGCTGTCTAATATATGTAGATAAGAAACTGACAAAGGATCCAGGTAGGTGGCATTTTCAGCATAAATGGCTTCAGGATGAGGAATTTGTTAAGTACACAGAAAAACAGATGAGTTCTTTGATATTAATACTACACAAACAACGGCATGTATAAAGTGGGAGGCTTTCAAAGCTGTTATTAGGGGGCATATTATTAGTTATACAGGTTCAAAATCTAAGAAGACTCGAGAGGAGAGAGTCCAATTGGAACGTAAAATAAAAATTCTTCAAGAAAAGGTGTATGAAGGAAGTAACCCACAGTTAGAGAATGAATTACTGATTCTGAGAGCTGAATATGATAAAAAAAAAAAAAAAAAAAATCAGCGAATAGAGCTGCCTCGAGTCTTCTAAGATTGAAGCAAACTTTTTATGAACAAGGTGAACAATCAGAAAAATTATTGGCATGGCAGAATAAACAATTACAATCTAAAACACCAACTACCAGTATTATAAGTAACGGACAGGTAGTTATAGATCCTTTAGAAATTAACAGTGCCTTTAGAGATTACTATGAAAAACTATAAGATACAAAAAATGAAACTGACTTAACAAAACTAAATGGGTTTTTGGGAGGATTATCTATGCCGTGTATTCCAAATGAAAACAGGAAGATACTGGAGTCTAAAATTAGTCAAGAAGAAGTTGGGATAGCCATTGATAATATGAAATCAGGAAAAAGAGCAGGACCAGATGGTCTTCCAGTTGACCTCTATAAAAAATTTAAGAATAAATTAATAAAACCACTTTTGGAAATGGTTTTAGAAGCATTTCAAAATAGTAATTTACCACCATACATGAATAATGCCTTAATTATACTGTTGCCAAAACCAGGTAAACCCCCTAATAAATGTGAAAACATGAGACCAATAAGCCTATTAAATGCTGATCTTAAGATAATCTGTAAAATTTTAGCAAAACGACGACAAGAAATATTACCAAATATTATTAACCGAGATCAGAATGGCTTTATAATGGGAAGACAAGGCTTCCATAATGTAAGAAGACTATTTAATATTATTTATTCCAATAAAGAAGCACCGGATACAGCTCTCCTATCATTGGACGCTGAAAAAGCCTTTGATAGGGTCGAATGGCCCTATCTTTTTGAAGTCCTACAAAGGTTTGGACTTGGAAATAATTTCATAAAATGGCCCCAGATAATATACAATAATGCTACAGCAGAAATCCTAACAAACAGCAATATCTCAAAATCAACAGAGGATGTAGACAAGGCTGTCCACTTTCACCTTTATTGTTCACTATGGCAATTGAACCTTTAGCGATGGCAGTACGTTTACATCCACAAATATATGGAATTAAAGTAGGATCAACAGAACATAAAATCTCCCTGTATGCCGATGACATAATTTTGTTTATGTCGAATTTTAAAAAAAAAATCAATTCCGAACTTGTTAAATTTATTAAAGAACTTTGGGGAAATATCAGGATATAAAATAAATAAAACAAAATCTTCAATATTAATGCTAAATGAGACCCAGAGCAATCACCCAGCTCCTGCGGTAAATCAATTCAATGTTGTAAATCAGTTTAAATATTTAGGAATTCAAATTGTGCCTAAGCTAGAATCAGTCACCAGTGCCAACTATGAAGCCTTAATAACAGATATTAATGAGTTACTTCAGAGATGGATGTCACTACCAATGTCGATGATCGGGAGAATTAATATACTGAAAAGTAATATCTTACCCAAAATACTTTACTTCAATACATTCCTTTACCACCACCTTCAGATCTATTCTCAAGAATTAAAAAAAAGTTAGTGGAATTTATATGGAACAACAGGAAGGCTAGATTACGTCTGTCCTTACTATATTTACCATTTGATCGTGGAGGTCTGAAATGTCCAAACTTTATGTTGTATTACTGGTCAGCACAACTGAGGTCTATGACATATTTTTCATCAAATGATCCTCCTCACTGGACTGAAATGGAATCATACAATTTACCTTTACCTCCTCCCTTATTCATACATTCAGACTCGGCTAAAAAATTACAGAAACAAGTTAAAAATCCAATTGTAAAGCACATGATCAAAATATGGTGTGAAACCAAAAAATATTTAAAAGAACCACACTCACTGTTACAATTTAGCCCAATATGGGGTAATCAATATTTTACACCAGGGAGAGTGGATGTTGTATTTAAAGTATGGAATTTAAAAGGGATTCAAAAGATTCAAGATTTATATTTGTCACATTCAGATAACATAATGTCCTTTGAAGAACTGAGGATTAAATTCAATCTTAATAGAACACATTTTTTTAAATATCTTCAGCTTAGAAATTTTATTCGATCAAATCAAAATAATGCTCTCACCCGACCTACTTATTCATCCTTGGAAAAAATTTTGACTAAAGATAGTAAGAGAAAGGGTATTATTTCAAAGTTTTATAACTCATTGACACTATTCTCAAGTGAAAACTCACAGAAAAGACTGAATTATTGGAAAGAAGACCTGCAAATTGAAATTTCAGAGGAACAATGGGAAATGGCTTGTGCAGAAGCTCAAACCAAATCAATAAATGTACGTCTTAAACTGATACATTTTAAATGGTTAATGCGGATGTATGTTACACCAGTGGAGTTAAATAGATATAACAAAAACATACCAGATACATGCACAAAATGTATGGAAAGTAAAGGAACCCTATTTCACTGTTTATGGGAATGTAGAAAAATCAGAATGTTTTGGGAAGAGGTGAGGATAACAATTGAAAAAATAATTTCAAAACAATTCACACTGAACTCTAAACTGTTTTTGTTGGGTCTGTATCCAGAAAAACATAACTTTAATAAGAGTGAAAGAGCATTCATAGACCTCGGTTTGCTTAACGCCAAAAAATGTATTGCACTACTGTGGAAAAAGACTCATAGACCAGATGTGACTCAGTGGTTAAGACAGATGTTAACAAACCTTCCACTAGAAAAAATAACATCCATCCATCCATCCATCTTCTACCGCTTTTCCGGAGGTCCGGGTCGCGGAGGCAGCAGTTCAAGCAGAGAAGCCCAGACTTCCCTCTCCCCAGCCACCTGCTCCAGCTCTTCAGAGGGGATACCAAGGCGTTCCCAGACTAGCTGGGAGACATAGTCTCTCCACCGAGTCCTGGGTCTGCCCCGGGGTCTCCTCCCAGTGGGACGTGCCTGAAACACCTCAAGTGGGAGGCGTCCAGGAGGCATCCTAATCAGATGCCCATACCACCTCAACTGACTCCTTTCAATGTGGAGGAGCAGCGGTTCTACTCTGAGCCTCTCCCGGATGACTGAGCTCCTCACCCTATCTCTGAGGGTGAGTCCAGCAATCCTACGGAGAAAGCTCATTTCAGCCGCTTGTATCCGCGATCTCGTTCTTTCGGTCATTACCCAAAGCTCGTGACCATAGGTGAGAGTAGGAACGTAGATTGACTGGTAAATCGACAGCTTTGCCTTAGAACTAAGCTCCCTCTTCACCACAACAGACCGGTACAACGTCCGCATCACTGCAGATGCTGCTCCAATCCGTCTGTCGATCTCTCGCTCCATTTTCCCCTCACTCGTGAACAAGACCCCAAGATACTTAAACTCCTCCACTTGGGGCAGGAGCCTGTCCCCAACCCGGAGAGGACAATCCACCTTTTTCCGGCTGAGGACCATGGACTCGGACTTGGAGGTGCTGATTCTCATCCCAGCCGCTTCACACTCAGCGGCAAACCGTCCCAGCAAGAGCTGTAGGTCATTGCTGGATGAAGCCAACAGGACAACATCATCTGCAAACAACAGAGATGAGATCCTGTGGTCACCAAGCATGACACCCTCCATTCCCTGGCTGCGCCTAGAAATCCTGTCCATAAAAATTATGAACAGGACCGGTGACAAAGGGCAGCCCTGGCGGAGTCCAACTCTCACTGGGAATGACTCCGACCGAGTGTTGGCAATGCGAACTAAACTCTCACAACGGTCGTACAGAGACCGAATAGCTCGTAACAACAAGCCCGATACCCCATACTCCCGAAGCACCCCCCACAAAAATCCACGAGGGACGCGGTCAAATGCCTTCTCCAAGTCCACAAAACACATGTAAACTGGTTGGGCAAACTCCCACGAACCCTCAAGAATTCTCGAGAGGGTAAAGAGCTGGTCCGATGTGCCACGGCCAGGACGAAAACCACATTGCTCCTCCTGAATCCGAGGTTCGACCAACGGCCGGACTCTCCTCTCCAGTACCTTGGCATAGACCTTCCCAGGGAGGCTGAGGAGTGTGATCCCTCTAAAGTTGGAGCACACCCTCCGGTCCCCTTTTTTGAAGAGAGGAACCACCACCCCGGTTTGCCATGCCAAAGGCACTGCCCCCGACCTCCACGCAATGTTGCAGAGGCGTGTCAACCATGACAACCCAACAACATCCAGGGCCTTGAGGTACTCGGGGCGAATCTCGTCCACCCCCGGGGCCCGGCCACCAAGGAGATTTTTAACCACCTTGGCGACCTCAGCCCCTGTGATAGGCGAGTCATCCCCCTCGTCCCCAAACCCTGCTTCCTCTGTGGAAGGCGTATCAGTGGGATTGAGGAGATCCTCGAAGTATTCCTTCCACCGCCCGACGATATCCCCAGTTGAAGTCAACAGTGTCCCATCCGCACCATACACAGTGTGGACGGGGAGCTGCTTTCCCCTCCTGAGCCGCCGAACAGTTTGCCAGAATCTCTCTGAAGCCGACCGAAAGTCTTGTTCCATGGCCTCACCGAACTCCTCCCATACCCGGGTTTTTGCTTCAGCAACCACCCGAGCTGCACTCCGCTTGGCCTGCCGGTACACCTCAGCTGCTTCGGGAGTCCCACAAGCCAACCAAGCTTGATAGGACTCCTTCTTCAGCTTAATGGCCCCCCTCACCACTGGTGTCCACCACTTGGTTCGGGGGTTGCCACCACGAGATGCACCGACCACCTTGCGGCCGCAGCTCTGGGCTGCCGCTTCAACAACAGAGGTGGAGAACATGGCCCATTCAGACTCCATGTCTCCAGACTCCCTCGGAATGTGGTTGAAGTTCTTCCGGAGGTGGGAGTTGAAGACCTCCCGGACAGGGGCCTCAGCCAGACGCTCCCAGCACACCCTCACTATACGTTTGGGTCTACCAGGTCTGAATGGCTTCCTCCCCTGCCATCGGATCCAACTCACCACCAGGTGGTGATCAGTTGACAGCTCTGCACCTCTCTTTACTCGGGTGTCCAAGACATACGGTCGCAGGTCTGATGATACGATAACAAAATCGATCATCGACCTGCGGCCTAGGGTGTCCTGGTGCCAGGTGCACATATGGACACCCTTATGCTTGAACATGGTGTTCGTTATAGACAGACTGTGGTTAGCACAGAAGTCCAATAACTGAACACCACTCGGGTTCAGATCGGGCAGGCCGTTCCTCCCAATCACCCCCCTCCAGGTTTCACTGTCGTTGCCCACGTGCGCATTGAAGTCCCCCAGTAGGACAATGGAGTCTCCAGGAGGAGCACCCTCCAGCACCCCAGTCACAGACTCCAAAAAGGGTGGGTACTCTGAAACATCATTTGGTGCATAGGCACAAATGATGGTCAGGACCCGTTTCCCAACCCGAAGGCGGAGGGAAGCAACCCTTTCGTCCACCGGGGAAAACTCCAATATAGAGGCAGCAAGGTGGGGCGATACAAGAATACCTACCCCTGCTCGTCGCCTCTCGCCCGGGGCAACTCCAGAAAAGGCCAAGCTCCAGCCCCTCTCCAGGAGACTGGTTCCGGAACCGGAGCTGTGTGTTGAGGTGAGGCCGACTATATCTAGCCGGTATCGCTCAATCTCGTACACCAGCTCAGGCTCCTTCCCCACCAGAGAGGTGACATTCCACGTACCAAAAGCCAGTTTAGAAAGCTTGGGATCAGGTTCACCACCTGCAGGAGGGATCATGGAAGTCCGGTGCTATGTGGATTAGGTGGCAGTCAAAGGCGGAGACCTTGGCGGACTGATCCCAAGCTTTCTAAACTGGCTTTTGGTACGAGAAAAAATAACATACATACTGAAATCAAAGGAAAATGTGTTTGAGAATATATGGAGACCTTTCATTGATTATGTAAAGAAATTAAACATAACTTCTGAAGAAGAAGGTGAATGATATGTGTGGACCTTGCAAATTCCAAACTGGTGAATGTATACTTATGTAATAGATTACCTAGACTAAACAGAGAAGCACTGTTGTTGATTTGCTTTTGTTAATGGTTGTTGTTTTTAGTAAATTTTTTTTGTTAGTGTTTTTTTTGTTTGTTTGTTTTAATTTTTAAATTACTTTAGTGTTAGTGTTTGGCTGTCTGTGCCATGTGTGTAAAAAAAAAAAAAAAAAAGGTTCAATAAAAAATATTGTGGGAAAAAAAAACTGCAAACTTCAGCAGTCAAGACCACTGTCATCACATATTACAGGGATCTGTACACGCTATGTTCACTTTTTTTGTGTGTGTGGCTAAATCTCGTTCACTTATGTGCCCCTATTGATTACTAAATAAATTGTTAAATGTTAAGTGTATTTTTATTGCCAACAGAATGTCTGCACCCGGTACTGTGGAAGCACCGTGTGGGGCACTTTCTCCAGACGGACTCCAGCAGGCAGTTAGTGGTGGAAGCGTTTGGACGAATTGTTGAGTACAGCTGTGACAGTGAGCACTGAAAGGGCACAAAGCGTGTCATTTCCTTCCAAGTCTAGTGTTGATGATCCTGACAATTGAGCTCTGAGAGTGAAACAACTACTGCATAGTGCATTGCTTGCTTGAACGTCATTTTTCGGACACCAGTGATGCTTTACATGGGGCATACATGCACTCAAATGCATGCAAATATCTGTCAGTCTGCCCCAGGGCAGCTGTGGCTACAGTAGTAGCTTACCGCTACCATTGCCTGTCTGTGGAGTGAATAAATAATGGATTTTCATTGTAAAGTGCTTTGGGTTTCTTGAAAGGTGCTATATAAATGCAAACCATTATTATTATTATTATTATTATCATCATCATCATCTGAAGACAGCACAAGAGCTGGAAGTTGTAGCTTCACCTCGCCTGTCTACATAAGAAAAGAAACACTGCTTCTTCATCAGTGTGTGTGAAAACAGCATTAGTTATTATGACAGCAGCCTCTCCTACTTTCCCAAACCAACACTTCCTCAACAAGAGACGGCTGTGATGGATTATAATTACATGGATAAATGTTAATGATATACTTAAGCTCCGTCCGTGCCCTGGCACCCATCACAGGATTAATAAAAGGTCGTTGTGGCAACAACAGTAAGATTCAAGTTATTCAGCAACACAGATGGTATCAGGAAGAGAGGTTATGGACTCACTGTTGCTCATAAATGTGCTATTTATTTTACAGCTACAAAAGTCCATACATTATCCAATTGGATTCTCAGAAATGTAAATGTGTTTATATTTTAATTAGGGATGTTAATGATTACTTGACTTTTGATTAATTGTCAATAAAAAGTTTGTCAACTAAATCAAATTAGTTGTCAATTAATTGATAACTCAGCAGTCCTTTTCAATGGTAGCTTATTCTATGAAATGTAGTGGCATCGCCGTTCAGGCGGGGGTGCAAGCGGTCACCCACTGCCACATTTCAACCGAAAAAGCAGAAGACGATGCCAAGCCCCCAAAGCACATGTGCTGTGGAGAGCGAAAAAACTCGCTCTTCCAGGTTACGTTGGAGCGCCGCAACAGGTTCCAATGGCACACGAGCTTGAAGGTCCACCTGCTTCAAATTAACATAGCCGAGAAACTGACCGCAGCAAAGAAAAAGACAACACAAGCGCAAAAACCCATCCCCGCTGCCCTGCGCCACAAGACGGAAAAGAAGACTGGACTCAAGTTAACACTGAGATAACAGACCACAGAGAGCCCAGATCATACTGGGTTTGTCTGGATTTAAAGGGTAATGTGATAATGTTTAACATGCAACAGATGAAGCAGCTGACAAGTTATTTTCCTGTTAAAACAATCTATTAGTGCATCTCAGTAAATCAGAATGTGAAAGTTATTTTTTTTTTGTAATATAACTAAAAAAGATAAATTTATGATATTGGTAGTAGTTTTTAAAATAAATTAAAAGTCATGACATCTGTAATTTACTGAGATGTACCATCACATAATACACACTATACAGTACAAAATTTACTAAACTACAAAAAAATGTCATTGTCTGTAGCAGGGGTGTGCCATATTGTATCGTTCACGATAATATCAGTATAAATTTTGTTATCAGTGTAAAAATGAATATTGCGATATTTGGGGTCCATTACGCTGCCAACAGAAGTTACACGTTACCATAGAAACAGCAAAACAAATGGCCGTGAAGCGGCACTCCGTGCTTGGAACGTCTGCATCTAGTTGTGAGGAAGTGATTTAGTTTTAAGGCTGTTTCAGGCTGCAGCAATGCAGGTAATCTGCCCACATTTCTTCCGCACGTCAACAATGCCACTTTGGGAAAAAGTTTTACTTCGCCTTGAAGCAGTGTTGCTGACGTCTTAAGTGTCCAGAGGTTTATTTTCATCCCATTGTAGCTGTTCCACTGTGATTTATTTAACCAACTGAAAAAAAAAATCTAACAGAGAAGCTCTCAGTTAAACTCTCTGTAAACTGAGAGAAAGCAAGAGACGAGAGGCCTGATGCAGCGGTCATTTATCTGTAGAAGCAGGGTTGTGCGATATAACGATATACATCAGTGACATGATAAAAAACGTCTGCCGTTTAATATAAAACTGTATCGTTTATATCGGGATTTAAAAGAGACACACCCATTTCTACTTGTCACCACCCTGCCTCTCCCCCGCAGTGCACCAGGTGCACCACTGCAGCTAACTGCAAGCTAATGTTTTGTCACTACTTCTGTGGAGCCGCTACTTCTGTGCCAGGGATGTGGGACTTTTTCCCCACCGTGACCTCGTTTTAATAAGAGATAAGTAACAATAACATCATCTCTCTCTCTAATTATAAAGCAGCAAATGCTAAATGACAATGCCAACTTGTCACTAACAGGAAACATTATAGTGTATCAGACCATTGTTCTGGTTTAAATCACTGCCGTGTTTTTTAATTTTGTCTGAAAAATATTACTAAAGCTGCAAAAGTGTGTGACAGTGGCCGCATACACACTAAATAAATAATAAATTAAAACATGTCAGAGGAACAAACTGGCTTTTAATGTAACTTGATTTCTAATAATTTTTTAATTATCAAGTAGTGATAATGAATAAAGTTGAAGTCATCTCAAATGCACATTAAAAACAATTTTATAACACTGCAAAATTAAGAGGGAAAAAAGGTACATAAAATTAGTGACAGATGAATTTGTACAATTGATTTTTTTCAGTATGTAATTTTAAAATGTAGAAAAAAGATGGTCCTTTTTATTGGTTATCATATATAAACTATAGAATTTACAGAAAATGTACATTGTGATCAGTGTTAACACTGATCACGATGTTGACACTGATCACATTAGTAGTAACGCGTTATTGTAACGCCACTACTTTTGCAGTAACATGCAGTGTAATGAAATGACTGTTTAAAAATTCAGTAATGTGTTACAATTACTGAAATTTGATCAGATGCATTACTTATTTTATTAATATGGATAGATATTTTTAGCGCAAATAAAATGACCCTACCATAGCTGGCGCAGCTGTCAGTCTCCTCCGTGAGTCGGTTTCCTGTCTTGTCCCAGTTCATGCCGCAGCCCGGTAGGAAGAAATGCCATGGCGGTGGCAACTTCTCCTATCGAACCCTGATCGCCTGTTGTCCGAGCGGTGAGTAGCCCCTACCAGCTCCTACCTCTGTGGTTAAACATGAGTATTTTTTGAGCAAAAAGCTTGCATTTAATGTCCACATTAAATGCATCTAAAGTCTTCTTGAGCACAGAGAAAAAGTGACTGTGATTTGTTGCAGTAAAGAACAGCTTCTTCTAAGCGGTGAACTTTCATTTATCTGTGCTTTCTGTTTTATTTTATCTTATTCATTTACATGCTGTTGTGACATGCAACTATTTCATGGAAGTAAATACTCTAAATATGCGTTTTTAATGGGCTGGTCCAGGGGTGTCAAACATATGGCTCATGGGCCAAAAACGGTCTACCAGGGGGTTCAAAATTTTCTCTGTGAATTTACAGCTTTATTTCTAGTAAATTTCTGACTTTCTACTGATTACAATTGTTTATGTAAATCAGACATTTTTTTCTCTGTAAGATGAGACTTTTTTCTCATCAGTTTTCTTTTTATTCTTTTTCCTGATGAGAACAAGGGGCCCTTGATCTTGCTATGTGTGCAAGACGATTTAAGTATGCATTTAAAAGTAACGTGAAAGTTACTTTTCCAAGTAACTAGTTACTTTAATCATGGGGACGGCAGTGGCTCAGGAGGTAGAGCAGGTCGTCCAATAACCACATGGTTGGAGGTTCGAATCCCGCTCTCCCCAGATATCCTGTTGTTGTGTCCCTGGGCAAGACACTTCACCCCAATTGCTCCTGGTGGGTCTGGAAGCGCCATGTTAGGCAGCATGCCACCATCAGTGTGTGAATGTGTGTGTGAATGGGTGGATAGCAGGATCTGTAAAGCGCTTTGGTCATCAAGAGATGAGAATAAAAGCGCTATACAAGTGAGTGCCATTTACCATTTACCATCATGCAGTAACTCAAAAGTAACTCAGTTACTTTTGAAAAGAAGCAACTAGTAACTAACTAGTTAGTATTTTTTAGTAACTTGCCCAACACTGATCGTGATATATATCGTTATCGTCAAATAAGATTACTTATATCGTGATATGAAATTTTGGTCATATCGTACAGCCCTATGCGGAATTGTCTTGTTTGGGGGAAATGACAAACAGGTAGGCCAGCATATATTCAATATGATAAAAATGATGAAATGATAATAGTTTTAAATAAGCCCACTCTCTCCGTGTTTTATTTAGACACTATTCCTGACCCAGTGAAATAACAGACTACACTAAATTAATATAATATGTTAAAAGGAGCAACCCCCCCCCCCTCATGCCCCAGAGCATAGAAATGAGATAAAGACACAAGTAATGTGGTGAACAAGTATTTGTGGTTATATTACACTGCTGTAGCTGCTTATAGTGTGCCGCCCCGCCCCACAACCGGGAGGTCGGGGTTCAAATCCCAGCCGGATCATGCCAAAGACCATATAAAAATGGAACTTCCTGCCATCCAGCTTGGTGCTCAGCAAAAATGAAAGAGGAGGGAATGTGGGTGGCAGTGGCTCAGGAGGCAGAGCGGGTCGTCCAATAACCAGAGGGTTGGCGGTTCGAATCCTGCTCTCCCCAGCCATCCTGCTGTTGTGTCCCTGGGCAAGCGACTTTACCCACCTTGTCTCCAGTGTCCATGACACTGTGTATAAATGTTTGGTAGTGGTCAGAGAGGCCGCTGGCACAGATTGGCAGCCACGTTTCCGTCAGTCTGCCCCAGGGCAGCTGTGGCAACAGTAGTAGCTTACCACTATCAATGTCTGTCTGGAGTGAATGAATAATGGACTCACTGTAAGCACTTTGAGATGTCACTTGACATGTAAAGCGCCATATAAATGTAACCCATTATTATAGTTTGGGGTTTACATTTTTAATGCAATAAATAGATTGCATTAACCATAGCTAAATTGCTCTTACATTCATAAGGCAATGTTTTCAGGGCTATTCAGATGTTTTAAGAAAAATCTTCATAATTTTCAAAACTACAGGCTACATGTAGTACGCAGTACCAGCTGTATTCTCATCTGCTTGTTACCATTCTCTCCTAAATTAGTTTTTTCTCATTATTTAAACATCTTTTCATAAAGGTACATTTTTTTTAAAATTCTGAACATATTTGGTGACAAATTTGTGACCTTTTTCATACAAAATTGTAACTTTTTACCTAAAGCCTCTTACCTTGTGTTCTTATTCTGAAAAGGTGAAGAAATCCGAAGCAGCGCCAGATTTAAATTAAGATTAGTCGACTTCCGGGAAGATGGCGGAGAGACATAACACTTAAACAAAGAGCTCTCCCTAGCCGGATTAAAAATCATCGGTAAATGGCCAACTCGACATAAACGAATCAATAAACTAAGGGATGAAAACACGAAGGAACCGGGCACAAGGACAAAAACAGGGTAAAATTGAAGAATTCCTCTCCAACAACGCAGGAAAAACCGCTGTACGCAAAGCCCAAAAAAACGAGATGTCCACAGCAGTGAAAATGGAGGACGCCAGACTCGACAACATGAACGCTGGCATCGCCAGTTTGGGTGAAGAGTTGAGAGAATTCAAGCGACCGCTACAACAGGATTTAGCGGCTCTTAAGGAGGAACTGAAAAAAGAAATTAAGGAGGAAATCATGGACCTCCGAAGAGAAATGGAGCGTAAATTAACGGAAAACATGGAGGAGCTGCGCTCCCAGCGGGCGTGTATGACAGAAGCGCAGACCCGAATTTCGGAACTAGAAGATTGGAAAAGCGAGGCAAACGAACAACTACAGACCCTGACGACGCAAACGCAGAGGATGCAGGAGAAAATAAACGACTTGGAGAGCAGATCCCGACGAAGCAATATGCGCATCTTTGGAATTCCGGAGGGCATTGAAGGCAACTCGATGACAAAATTCATGGATCAGTTCTTAAAAAAAGAACTGGAAATACCCGGAGAAACGGATCTGCAGATTCAACGGGCGCACAGAACACCGGCACAGAACCCGAAAACAAACTCTCCACCCAGGTCAGTTGTGGTAAACTTTGTGAAATATGACATAAAGGAAAGAATCCTGACGCAAGCATGGAAAAAAAAGATACGAATCGGCGACAAACAGGTATTTTTTGACCATGACTACCCGACAGAAATCGTGCAGCAGCGGAAGAAATATGCCAATATTAAAAAAACGCTGAAAGAGAAAAAAATTAGATTCCAAATGCCGCTAACGAAAATGAGGATTCATTGGGAGGAAGGCACAAGAACCTACAACACGGCCGAAGAGGCAGCGCGGGATATGATGGAGCGGGGCCTTGAGGTGAGCGTGCCGAAGGAGACGGCTGGAGCAGCGGCGGCCCTGAACGCACCACGACAGACGGAGTGGAGACGAGTGAACGGCGGAAGAAGGGGGAGAGACGTGGCGCAGCGGGCCCAGGACAAGCTACAAGGCTTTCAACTGAAAGCCTAGATCATAACAAAGATTAAGAAAGGCACAGAAGAAATGAAGGCCAAGAAGACAAGGTAAAAGAGAAACAGACGGCTAGGAGAGGTTTAAGTGATATTTGTTGGACATTTCTAGACTTATGACTATTACTTTGATAGTAATTAGAAGTCTAGGGAGGGCCCTTCACTCTGTGAAGACAAACCCCCCACCCACCAACAGGGACCAGTGGGCAGAAGAAAGGCCCAAAGTACGGAGGTCGAGTTTTTTTAATGTGTTTTTATATAAATATGTGTTATTTTTGTTGTTAAAGGGGCTAGGAGCACAAGTTAAAAAAATGGAAAAACATGAATATGGGTAAAAATCTTAAGATAATGACACTAAACGTGAATGGTCTGAACTCACCTGTTAAAAGGGAAAGAATAATAAGAAAATTCAAGAAGGAAAAAGCTGAAATTATATTTATGCAAGAGACACATTTGAGCAAGGCAGAACATGTGAAACTAAAGAGATTTGGCTATAAGAACTCCTACTACAGTTCATTTAAGGGAGGAGCAAAAAGGGGGGTTATGATACTAATCTCAAACAAAATACAATTTGAAAGTGAACAGGAAATCCAGGATAAAGAAGGCAGGTATGTAATAATAAAGGGAAGAATAGATGGTATGCAGATCACATTAGTGAACATCTATGCCCCACCAGAAAGTGACAAGGGTTTTTTTCAACATCTGTTTGATCTCATAGCAACACACAGTGAAGGAGTCCTAATTTGTGGAGGAGACTTAAATGCTGTCATGGATCATGAAGTTGACACAACAAGTGTTAAGAAGACAAAAAAACATGTAACAAAGTTCATAAGAACCTCACTGGCAGAAATGGGTATGGTAGACATATGGAGGGACCTACACCCACTCGAAAAAGACTATACACATTATTCAGCAGCCCATAAAGTACACTCTAGAATAGATTACTTCCTTATGAATGAAGGTGACAGACACAGGGTGAGAAATTGTTGGATTGGAGGGGCAGAAATATCAGATCATAATCCTATATACATGGAAATATATTTAAACAATAGAAAACGACAAACAACATGGAAACTTAACATAGGACTGTTAAATGATGAGAAAATGAAAGAAAGAATAAAAATAAACATAAACGAATATATCCAAGAGAATGACAATGAAGAAGTGGACCCAACAATACTATGGGACGCACTAAAAGCCGTGTTAAGGGGTAAATTAATTGTTGAAACAGGAAAAGCAAATAAGACTAAGCTGGAAGCGTATGAACAAAGATGTGAGAGACTAAGGGAATTAGAACGTAAACATCAAAGCACAAATGATCCAAAAATATATCAAGAAATTAAAGAAGAAAAAACAAAGATAAAAGAAACACAAATGGATGAAATTGAAAGGAAAAATAGATATCTAAAGCAAAAATATTATGAAACGGGGCCAAAAGCCACAAAACTGCTGGCAAAACGGTTAAGAAAACAACAAACAATGAATAATGTATACAAGATTAAAGACCCCACCACAAATAAAACCACAGTTAACCCAGAAAACATCGAAGAAATTTTCCATAATTTCTACCAAGAACTATACTCGCAACCTGAAGAAACAAATACTAAAGATATCAAAAAATTTCTAGACACATTGGACTTGCCATCAATAGGAAATCAACAAAATGAAAAACTAACAGCAGAAATAACAACACAAGAGATCAGAGATGTGATTAAGTCACTTAAAAATGGTAAATCACCAGGTAGTGATGGATACCCATCTGAGTTTTATAAACTGTTTATAGAAGAACTCATGCCACAACTCCTAAAGTCATTTAATTGGACGCTGAACAACAACAAAATACCTCCAACATGGAACGAAGCAATCATTTCAGTTATTTTAAAACCAGGGAAAGATAAAGAACAATGCGGAAACTATAGACCAATCTCTTTATTAAATGTAGATTATAAAATATACACAACAATTATATGTAAACGAATAAAGACATTCTTGACGGAATTGATAGAAGATGATCAAACTGGATTCATAGAGGGACGCCAAACACATGACAATATCAGGAGAACAATACATATAATTAACCAAATACATAAAGAAAAGAAAAGCGCAGTAATAATGAGTTTAGACGCAGAAAAAGCATTTGACAGGGTTAACTGGAAATTCCTATATAGTGTACTGGAGCGCTTTGGATTTAACGAAAAATCAGTACAATGCATAAGGACGCTATATCAAGAACCTGTGGCAAGAATCAAGATAAACGGTAGCTTAACAGACAAAGTAAATATACAAAGATCAACTAGGCAGGGATGCTGCTTATCGCCCACCTTGTTTGCTCTGTTCATAGAACCATTGGCTCAAGCCATACGACAAAATAAGAAATTAAAAGGTGTAACAATAAAGGGGGCGGAACACAAGATTGGGCTATTTGCAGACGATATTATAGTTTACCTTGAACAACCAGATAAATCAATAATGGAAATGATGAACTTGATAGAAAATTTTGGAAAATTATCAGGATACAAGATAAACATAACAAAAACACAAGTACTGACATTCCACTATAACCCTCTAAACCAGATAACTGATAAGATCAAACTAAACTGGAAGCAAAAAGAAATAAAATACCTTGGAGTGAACATACCTAAAGACCTAAGCAAAATCTATAAAGCAAACTATGATAGGTTGGAACAAGAAATAAAAAAAGATATTGATAGATGGTCAATCTTAAATATGGATCTGAATTTAAAAATTGAGACAGTCAAAATCAGCATACAACCTAGATTACTTTACCTCTTCCAGGCTATACCAACAGAGATTCCAGATGCCCAATTCTCAAAGTGGGACAGGATGATATCGAGATTTGTTTGGGGAGGTAAAAAACCAAGAGTGAAATATAAAACCCTCCAATTACCAAAAGAGAAAGGAGGCATGGGCCTACCGAGTCTAAAGGAATATTACTACTCAGCACAAATAAGATATATCATATGTTGGTGCGACGAGGGATATGAGGCAAAATGGAAAGAAATGGAAAAGGAAATTGAAGGACTCCCAGTACAAAGCATAATAGGGGATAAAGATGCATATAAGCAAATCAAACAAATAGACCCAATCACTAAATTTACTTTAGAACTGTGGTATAAAATAGTACAAAAATATAATATAAGGGAAGACATAAAACTATTGAAATGGGTAGCATTTGACAGTCAGTTTGAACCGGCAAAACAAGATAGGGGATACAAAAATCTGGTGAACAAGGGAATCACAGCATGGGGCAATATCGGAAAAAAAGATCTCGGGAGCTTTGTAAATATCAGGAGAAAATTTAAATTAGAAAGATCGGAATTTTTCAGATATCTGCAGATGAGAGATTACTATATGAAGAAGATTAGGCATAACCTCCAAACAGATGTGAACGAGATTATACAACTTATTTTAAGCTCATATGCAGGAAATAAAATAAGAATTATTTCAAAACTATATCAGAAACTTATGACAAACAATCATACAAGTAACTATATAAAGGAGAAATGGGAGAAAGAGCTCAATTTAAACATAACAGAAGAAAGCTGGCAGGAAATATGGAAAACACAACACACGTCAACAAATTCAAGGGCATGGAGGGAATTTGGATGGAAAAACCTGATTCGCTTTTTCATTACACCACAGATTCAAGGAAAATATACAAATACCCAATCTTTATGCTGGAGGGGATGTGGGGCTCAAAATGCAGACCACTCACATATGTTTTGGAAATGCTACAAAATATCATCATTTTGGAAATCTATGCATGTGACAATACAGAGGATATTAGGATATAATATACCAATGAACTGTAACCTGATGTACTTATGTGATCTTAAAAAAGACAGTGTTATACAGGCTGAGGACAGATATCTAGTTAAAATCTTGTTGATTGCATGTAAAAAAACTATCACAAAAAAATGGCGATCAGAAGTTCTTCCTGACCAAGAACAATGGACTGACATTGTTGAGGACATACGTATGATGGAAAAACTAACATATCGACGAAGAATGCAAGAAGGAATATGGGAGAAAAAATGGCGGAAATGGACACACTACAAAGTGCAACAACGAGGCAGAAATTGAAAGAATAACCAAAGACACTGAAAAAACCAGAAGAATTAAGAGATGGAAACTAAAAACTTGATGCTCCAACATTTGTCCCCCCCCCCCTTTTATTTTTTATTTTTTTTTATTTTTTATTTTTATTTTGTTTATTTTTTTTTATTTTTCCCTACCCTAACCCCTTTGTTTTTTAAATGTAGAATGTGATCTGAATGCATTATATATGATGAAAAATGAATAAAAATCTAAGTTACAAAAAAAAAAAAAAAAAATTAAGATTAGTCAATCAGTTGTTTTAGTAATCAATAGATCAGTTGACTATTAAAATCCAAATGTATAATTTTCGTCCCGCCCGAAGGTTATAACTACATTTATAACTAGTTTGATACCTGTTATTTTACAATGTTGGCCTACTAAAAATGTGGTGGTTTCTGGTTTCCAACAACAGCGTGGCCTAGGATGAAGTCAAATTCCCGGCCTGAATTTTTGTCCCAGTCCACCCCTCAGGGTGCTTAAGATGTGGTGGTTTATATTTTCTGGTAATATTTGATACAGAATTAAAAAAAAGTTTTAAACACATTCTAAACTGCTCTTTATAAACTGGAGAAACAACAGTTTTTGTTTTGTTTTTACTGAATATGTTGAACATAACTAATACTGGCCTGTGAAACTGTCCTTTATAAATTTAAAAGAAAAAACTGTATTCTGTGATACCATGAAGAATATCTTTATTGTGAAAATTCACAGAAATATTGTGATATCATTTTTAGGATATATTGCCCACCCCTAATCTGTAGTAAAAAAAAACGCAAATGGTACAATGAATCATTGAGGAATATGATGTTCATGTTTTATTCAGTATATCAAAAACAGTAATTAACTTTTTGTATATTAAAGATAGCAAGACTGTACCAAGGGAAATTCAGATTCTCAGGAAAAACTGCCCCTTGTCAATTAATCATTAATCGAAAAGATGAATTGATTAACAATTAATGAATTAATTGATAACTTGCATCCCTACTCTGCATACTGACGACTATCATTCCTTCCTATTTATTAGCAATGGGACAATATTACAATTTCATTTCACAACTAGAAAAGCACTCGGAGAGCGCAGACCTCCGCCAAGCGCCACAGTCCCCCCCCCCATACAGTGTTTGTGTGTAAGTTTTCAGATTCCTTGACCATGAAAACGTATGACTAGCAATTGGATTCACAATGATAGGATTAGTGGTTCAGTAGTAAAAGCATTACCTCCTTGGCGGAGGTAATAAACTGAAGTGTTGGTGTTGTGTCCATCTCCTCCATCTGCAAACTCCCAGGCTGCGGGCGTTGCAATTCATCGCACAACCGCGTACAAGCCACAGGCCAATGGGTTATGCGAGCGTTTTCATAGATCACTGAAAGCAGCACTCAGGGCTTCACTGACGGATGCAAATTGGGTAGACAGGTTGCCGTGGGTTTTATTGGGGTTGCGCTCCGCGGCAAAAGAGGATTTGGAAGCTTCCCCGGCAGAGAGCTTGTTTTTGCGCAGCCACTATGGCTGCCCGGGGAATTTCTGCCAAATAATCCGGCGTCGGACAGCTGCCCATCTCAGCTTTTGCAGCATAGCACAAACACAGGCACGCTGCCGGGCCCTGCCCACCCCTGTTTTCCGCGTGCTTTTGTGCCTAAAACTTTGAAGAACGCGGAGTTTGTGTTCGTCAGACACGGCGACCAGCGCCCTCCATTGCGCCTGCACACATGTTGAAAATGGCCGTATCTCACAATGTTAAAGAATCCTTTAAGAAATTCCTGTATCCAGACGGTGATCCGGATCATCCCCAAAATTTAATCAGTTCTTCCTTGTACCATTTCCAACAACACCTGAAAGTTTCATCGAAATCCGTCCAAAACTTTTTGAGTTATCTTGCTAACCATCAGACAGACAAACAGACAAACGCTGGCAAAAACATAACCTCCTGGCCTGCGGCCTGGCGGAGGTAACTAGAAAAACACTCAGAGCACATACCTCCACCAAGGCTCATTCCATCCCTCATGGGTCACCTCCAAAACGTAATGGGTTTGTTTTGGAGGATTCTTGCTAACACAGTGCGAGAAGATAAGAGCCTTGGTGGAGGTATGCACTCTCAGATCATCACCAAAATGAGGGGTTCCTCTCTAGCCCAAGGACCACCTCTGGTAAAAATTTCATCCAAATCCATCCAGTAGTTTTTGTGTAATCCTGCTGCACAAATACAAACAAGGTCCTTGATGGAGGTATATAGTCTCAGATCATCACCAGAATTTAATGGGTTCATCCTTGGCCCAAAAGCTACCTCTGGTGAAAATTTCATCAAAATCCATCCTGTAGTTCTTGCGTAATCGTGCTAACAGACAGACAGACAAACAAACGGACGGATGGACGGACAGACAGACAAACCACCCCAATTACATAACCCTTTTGGCGGCGGTAATTATTGTAGTCAAAATAAATGTGACTAATGACATTAGTGGGATTATCATCAATTATTACTAAACCTTTGAAAATGGCACTAACATAACATACTGGAATCAATTTCTCAGAAAACTTGTTTTTAGTGCACTTTAAGTGACCATCCTTTTATGTGAAAAGTTACATGAAATATCATAAATATATGAATTATATTTTTTTAAAAGTTGAATTGGTTCTATGGTATTAAAATGACCTGTTTCAAGTTAAAATAAAAACATAATTTAAAAACTGAACAATGCAGAAACAGCCCTGTGGCCTGGAAAGAGACAAATGTGAAACTACTGTCAAATGCAGACATGGAAGCTGATTCACAGTTGCATTAGAATTCACCCATACTATCCAAATTAAGTGACAGCTAGCAATCTGCTTGTCAGGTAACAAATGAAGCTGCATTTATATGATGTAAGAACCGGCTCCCCCTGGTGGTGGCAGTTCAGAACACATGTGGAACACAGGATTGTACTTCAGCAGGCCCAGAGAACAGTTTTCCAAACTCACTCATGAGGACATCATTATCCCACCTACACACCCTTTTCTTTTAGATTTGCAACTTTGTTCTCACATTGTCAACTTTTTATCAAAAACCTGCACTATTTTTCCAGTAGATCTGTAACTTTTTCTCATAGACTTGCAACTTTTTTCCTGTAAATTTCCAACTTTTTCCCCATAAATTTGCAAATTCTTTTCCTGTAAATGTTCAACTTTTTCCTTGTAGATTTGCAGCTCTTTTCTCATAAATTTGTAGCTTTTTGCCTGTAAATTTGCATCTTCTTTCCCCAAAATTTGCAACTTGTTTTCTGTAAATTTTCAACTTTTATCACAAAAATTAGCAACTTTTTTCCCCATAAATTTGCTAACTTTGTCCGGTATCTTTTCAACTTTTTCCTCATAGATTTGCAGCTTTTCCCCTCATAAATTTTCAACTTTTTTCTTGTAAACTTGCAGCTTTACTCCTGTAAATTTACATTTTTCCATAAATTTGCAATTTTTTTCCTGTATATTTTCAACTTTTTTCTCAGATTTGCAACTTTGTTCTCATAAATTTGTCCCTTTTTTGTGTAAATTTGTAACTTTTCTTATAGATTTGCAACTTTATTCCCATAAGATTTCAATGTTTCTCAAAAATTTGCAATTTTTTCCTGTAATTTTTTAACTTTTTCTCGTAGATTTGCAACTTTTTTCCTGTAAATTTTTTTGCCCTTTTCTTGTAGATTTGCAGCATTTTTTCTCATAAAGTTGCAACTTCTTTCTCAAAAATTTGCTTTTTTTTCCCTTTAAATTTCCAATTTTTTTCCTGTAAATTTTCAACTTTTTCTTGTAGATTTGCTGATTTCTTCCTCATAAATTTGCAACTTTTTTTCTCAAAAATGTACAACCTTTTTCTGTAATTATGCAACTTTTTTGAAACTTTTGTCTCATAAATTGGCAACTTTTTTCTCAAAAATGTGCATTTTTCCATAAATTTCCAACTTCTTTCTCAAAACTTTCTAACTTTTTCCATGAACGTAAATTTGCAACTTTTTTCTCATAAATTTCCAAAATTTTCCTGTAGATCTGCAAATTTCCTCATAAATTTGCAGTTTTTTCCTGTAAATGTTCAACCTTTTTCTCATAAATTTGCAACGCTCATCTGAATGCTGTACGTTTTCATACTTTGTAATTAAATGATAAACTTCGACTTTTTGAATTTATAAATTGGCATCTTATAATTTTGCACCATTATTCTTGCATATTTGTATCATTTACATTTATCCGTTTGTACCTTACGCTAAACCTTCGAATCCCCCCCCCCCGCCCCCAGTTAAAAAAAAAAATCAATCGCCCACTGCTCTCAAGTAATTTGTTTTTGGCTGCTACTCTCCACACTTGACCAATTGATAGGAAACGTTACTTCTACAGCAGAACAATTTCTGGTGCTGCTTGCCAGTGACAAAACATTGGGACTTCCCTAAACCGCGCTCTGCTCCCATCTTCACCCTCTCAGTGAATCAATGGCATGCCAACTAGCTCCTTTGGCCGCTAAACGACCAGATGTGAATGGCTCCTGATGGCCTGTGCCCTGCCCTTTTTAATCTCTGCAGCAAGTTAGCAGCTGACACCAAGGAACACATACAAAACCACAGCCAGACGATGATGTATACGGCAGGTCCTTATCGGCATATGAGGAATAGGGCAATAAAACTTGGGGTTTGTCCTCATAAAACAGCCATTATTACCTCTGACTTGGATTGTTTTCCTGCAGGTTTGTGTCTTGGTGACAGAATACACACTGTATTCAGATGAAACTGTGAGGAAAGGTCAGAACAGAATATTCAACGCTACACATTTCAGCGCGTGCACCGGCGCGCGCGTCAAATCACCGTGACAGTTAATTGGAAAGCCCCCGCGAGCGTCCTGGAACCAATTAAAAAACATTACAAAGAAAAAGGGCAACAAACAGCGATGCAACACTTACTTGCCGATGACCTCGCAGAGCTCGTACACATCTTCAAAGAGAATGTCGTCGTCCGCCATAGTCCGACCCCGGCGGGGGAAATATCCCCTCCAAAAAATAAATGTATGCGTCCCAAACCTGGCTGTGTTCCTAAATGAGCGGAGAAAAATAAGGCCACGAGCGGCTTGCTGAAATAACCGAAAAACCACCCGCTCGCGCCTCCAACAGAAATGTAGTCGTTGAAGAGTTGCAGAAGGAACGTTTCCAGCAGATCCCGGCTGTTCGACCCCCCCCACCCCCCAAAAAACAAACCGCTGCGTCGGTTTGGGTGAGTCGGCGAGAGAGCTCAATAATCCAGTTTGGGAGTCCGCCGGTTCGGCCCCGCCTTTCCCACGGCTCCGGTGTTGTCACTCCTCCTCCGCCTCTACCGAATACTCTCCAGCTGTTGAAGAACCGCCTGTGCCTCCCACCGTTGCCCGAGTGGTCCCGGACTATAGGCAGCGGCTGCTCCACGGAGCTTCCAGAAAAGCAAACTCCTCCCACAGTGAAACTGCTCCGCTGTCCTCCATCTTGGCGCCAAGATGTTTTGCCCAGGCTGTCCGAGTGGGAATGGCTTTGAGCCAATATGGCGGAGAGGCGGCGCTGGAGAGGACTTTCTTCACTTCCAGTTTCCTATGGAGTTTTTCAATGGATTAAAAAAATCCCACCTGGACACAACAGAAAGTGCATGAATGAGTAATGTTAATATAGTTTTTAAAGCACCATATCATACTGTTTTCTCCACTTGTAGCTACAGTTCACGAAGTGTTAATGAAAAGTCTGTGACATACTTTGGTCAAAAACACCAAAGTTTAAATATTATACTGTGGCAACCTGGGGAGTGCATAATGGTTTACCACCTTAGACAGGAACAAAGGACGTGAAGTTAACCTTTTGTGTGTGAGAAGTTTCTAGATGCCCTAGTAAGATAAACAGGGAGGTGTCAAGGATGAATGGACTGACTGCAGTCGGGGGAGATTATCTTTTGTGTGTGAGGAGAGTCTAGAAAGATGTCATGTTATTTAAGGGAAGAGTTCCTACTTGTATGCCATTCTGTCTATGCTCTTCGTGTGAGTCGTGTAATAAACCACTTGAACCAAATCAGCCTCATTTTTTACACGCTCCACAATATCCCCTTAACTGAGGAGCAGTGTATTTTGGCCAAAGGTCACCCAGCACCATATTGAAGCTAACTAGATTTGGAAGCACACAGGCTGAAATAATAAATGTAAAGTTTGATGAATCTAAGAATCTAAAAAATCCAAATAAATCCAGGAGATAACTGGGGGGTTGTGGTTTGAGTGGTTCGTAAGATATGACCAAGACTGACTCCTGTGTATAGCAACCCAGAATGAATTAACTGCTGTTAGCAGCTAGGTCAACACTTAGCTAACCAGTTCAGGAGCATCACAGTCAGCTTATTGTACTATAAACTGTGGCAAAATAAGATAAAATAAAATCTTAGAATGTGATGTTTGGTATTTGATATAATATATAAAAAAAATAACTATGAAATGGACCTCAACTTCTAGCTAAGCTAAAGCTAATCCGACCTGATTTGTCAGTCAGTAATGATGGTCAGTGTGGCGATGTTAAAATAAGACACGGCGTCTGGAGTTTTAATGAAGTTTATTGATCAAATCATCGCCATCACGGAGCTCACCCCAGCTGCTGCATAAGCATGCTGGAGCGAAGCTCTCAGGCTCTCATGAGCTGTAGTCAGAAGCAGAAAGAGAAAGAACAGAGGGTGAACATATGAATTCAGCCACTTAAATACCCAGCAACGGACAATACATCAAAGGCATTTTATCATCAAAGGAAATGCATTCAGACATGTGACATTTGTACCACAATGCGAGCAGGAAGCATGAATGTTTGCATTTGCGTCATACATATCCACAGGATGCTGGTGCCTGAACTAAGCACAGGAAGGCTGCCTATTGATCTCAACACACACATCTCACTGTCCTGTTAATTGCTCTAGTCGAGCGCTGTGTTTGTCCGTGGCTGCTGTGGGGGGGTACCCCATAGTCAGCCTGGTTAGAAAAATGTTGGTTCTGTGCAGAAAGGAAGCAGGTGTGGTATATATAACTCTTATATCCCATATCTACATATGTTAGAGCAAGTGGAAATGTTTTGTGACAGCATATGTAAGGAACTTCACACCTGGAAAGGACAAAGGATCTCCACCGCCGGGTTAAAGACATTGGACCTCCCAAGACACGGCGGCGGAGACGGACTTGACACCTTTACCCCCTAAGGCGAGAGGAGGAGTTCCCATCACCTCCCAAGACAAGGAGAGGAGATAACAGAACAATGGGGGGGTTAAGATAACGGGGGGATGTCAGCTTTTTCAATGTGTGGCTGATGTCAGCTTTTTCAATGTGTGGCTCTATGTGTGCTTGTATTTAACCAGCGAGCTGAGCAGAGATCTCTCTCTTGCCTTCTGCCAAGCTCTACACCTGATGAGACTCGATAGAAGAGCTATTCATTAAAAACCCTGTTTTTAATACAAAAATCGCCTCGTTATTTCAGCTCCTCTACACTGGTGACCTTGACGCGAGAATATGGACCGGAGGCGTTCTTCAAGCTGCTCATCCATGGTGACTCGGGCATACGCCAGCGACGACGCAGACGAGGGAACAAGCAGACAGCTGTTCCCCACGGCAGAGGGCACTGAGAGAGCTCAACCGAGCTCCAGCACCGCCGTGAGGGCCGAGGCAAGGCACTCTCACCCGGCGGGCACAACAGGGATGGTGTGCACGAACGCCGTTGCTGTCAACCTGCCAGACTTCTGGCAAGAAGACCCCGCCTCTTGGTTTCAGCAAGCTGAAGCCCAGTTTATACTGGCGGGCATCACAGCAGACGATATTAAGTTTTACCATATTGTCTCCAAACTCGACTCCGCCACTTCGAAGTGTGTGCGGAGCTTGGTCCGGTGACCACCAGCCCGGGACAAATATGAGACACTCAAGGCGACCATCGTGGCGAATTATGTCCCGTCAGCGGAGGAAAGAGCCGAGAGGATCCTGGCGGTCTACGGCCACAGAGGGAGCAATCCGAGGACCCTCATGGAGGATTTGCTACAACTCAAGGAGTAGGATAATGATAATTTCCTTTTCCAATTCATTTTCCTCAGCACGCTACCACCGCATTTGAGAGGGACACTCGCCAGTATGAAGTGCAATAATCATCAGGATTTCCGCACACTGGCCAACGAGGCTTACCGGCTCGTCAACGCCTGCAGAGAACGGACACCCACAGCGGCATCCGCAGATCTGAAAACTGACACCCCGAGCCTTGGAGAGACTCAACCCACGGTGACAGCGGCGCGGCCCAAGCGCAACGAGCAGAACGACGTCTGCTATTATCACCACCGCTTCGCAGAGAAAGCCCGCAAATGCGTTCCCCCCTGCAAGTTTACGATGTCGTGGAAACGCCAAAGTCGAGGGCCATTAACAGCAGCGGTTCTCGGCGAGAAGAATAAGCTGTTATATGTGACGGATGGATATACAGGCAAGCAGTTCCTCATCGACACGGGAGCTCAGCTGAGTTTCGTCATGCCCTCCCACGCAGATCGAACCATGGGCACCCGGGGCAACGGAGCAGTGGCAGCCAACGGCTCTGACATCGACACGTTCGGGGAAAAGAGCCTGCACCTCCTCATCCACGGCCGCAGCTACAGATGGACATTTGTTGTAGCAGCGGTGAGCTTTAACTTGTTAGGCGCAGATTTTCTGTGTGCACACGGGTTATTAGTGGATCTTGCAAATAGGCGCCTGGTTAATGCACTATCTTTTGCTTCTATTCCATGTTCAGCTCGAGTTTCCCCACCACCTGTGCAGGCCAACGTCACCACAGCGGGAGGTAAGTTTGAACAACTCCTCACCCAATTTCCAGCACTCACAACTCCCAAATTCTCAGCCACTGTAGCCAAACACGGGGTTAAACACTTCATTCCGACAACAGGACCTCCTGTTTTTGCCAAAGCTCGCCGCTTAGACGCGGCCAAGCTCAACATAGCAAAGGATGAATTTGCAGCTCTCGAAAAATTGGGCATTGTTAGACGCTCGAAGAGCCCCTGGGCTTCACCACTTCACATGGTTCCGAAATCTGACGGTTCTTGGAGACCGTGCGGAGATTACCGCAGGCTAAACAACGCTACAGCGCATGACCGCTACCCCATTCCTCACTTTCAGGACTTTTCACTGCATTTAGCGGGTGCGCGCATTTTTTCAAAAATAGACTTAGTCCGCGGTTACCACCAAGTCCCAGTCCGAGCTGAAGATATTCCTAAAACAGCGGTAATAACCCCTTTCGGCCTTTTTGAATTCCTACGAATGCCATTCGGCCTCAAAGGCGCTGCTCAAACTTTTCAACGGATGATGGACGCTGTCCTACGCGACCTTCCTTTTGTCTTCGTCTACCTCGATGACATGCTGGTAGCCAGCTCATCCGAGGAAGAACACGAGCAGCACCTCACTACTGTTTTTCAGAAGCTGGAAGAGCATGGACTAATAATCAATCCAGCCAAATGCAAATTCGGCGTATCACAAATTGATTTTTTGGGACATAGAGTCTCCCCAAAAGGTGCATTTCCGCTTCCAGACAAAGTTCATGCGATAGAAGGTTTTCCACGGCCCCAAACGGTTAAATCGCTACAGGAATTTTTGAGGATGGTTAATTTTTACAACCGTTTCCTCCCCCATGCAGCTCAGCTCATGCAACCCCTATATGACGCGCTCAGAAAAAAGAAAGCTTCCAACGCGGTCGAATGGACCCCGGAGCGCGAACGCACTTTCGCGGAAGTAAAAAGCGCCCTAGCTAACGCCACAATGTTAGTCCACCCAGATCCCTCAGCCCGCATTGCTCTAACCACAGATGCTTCAGACCTGGCTATAGGGGCAGTTGTAGAACAACTTGTCAGTGGGGTCTGGCAACCTTTAGCATTCTTTAGCAAATCGCTAAACCCAACTGAATGCAAATACAGCACTTTTGACAGAGAGCTGCTGGCGCTTCATTTGTCCATCCGCCACTTCCAGTTTTGGTTAGAAGGGCGGAGTTTCACGGCTTTTGTGGACCATAAGCCGCTCACTTTTGCTATGGCTAAAATTTCAGAACCATGGTCAGGCAGACAACAAAGACAGCTAGCTGCGATTTCAGAGTTCACCACAGACATTCGACACGTAGCAGGCAAACTTAACGTAGTAGCTGACTGTCTCTCTCGCGCTGTGACACTGCCAGAGCACGAGGAGACAGATTACACCGCCTCAGCAGCGAAACTCTTCACTAACGCACACACATACACAGCACCTATCCAGGATGGGATAGATTATGCAGCCATGGCGGAAGAACAAAGCAGTGATGCAGACGTGCGCGCGCTCCTGTCTGGACCAACAGAGTTAAGGCTGGAGAAAAAAGGGTTGCGCGACGGCGTGCCCCCCCAATATGCGACGTTTCAACCGGCCGACCTCGCCCGTTAGTACCAGCTGCTTGGCGCC
The DNA here is from genome assembly GCA_020510985.1 of Pholidichthys leucotaenia. NCBI lineage: Eukaryota > Metazoa > Chordata > Actinopteri > Cichliformes > Pholidichthyidae > Pholidichthys > Pholidichthys leucotaenia. The sequence continues at coordinate 132,540,574 of CM035843.1, forward strand.
GCCGCATTTTCGACGCAATTCACTCCCTCGCGCACCCAGGTGTGCGCGCCTCAGTCAAAATGGTTGCCGAAAAGTTTGTGTGGCCAGGCCTGCGCAAAAACGTAAAAGAATGGGCAAAAACTTGCATTCCTTGTCAACGCGCCAAAATACACAGACACACAAAAGCCCCTCTGGAGCCTTTTCCAATCCCTGCTAGAAGATTCGACCACATTCATGTCGACCTCGTGGGGCCGCTACCTTCCTCCCAAGTTTTCACACACCTGTTAACAATGATAGACCGCACCACGTGCTGGCCAGAGGCAGTCCCTCTAGCGTCAACCACAGCGGAGGAAGTCGCTCGCGTTTTTCTAGCAAACTGGGTGGCACGTTTCGGCGTCCCATCAGACATCACGTCAGACAGAGGGCCTCAATTTATCTCAGAGCTCTGGTCAGCCATGTCCAACAGTTTAGGGGCAACAATTCATCGCACCACCGCTTATCACCCTCAGGCTAATGGGTTATGCGAGCGTTTTCACAGGTCCTTAAAGGCCGCCCTCAGAGCCTCACTAACGGACACAAATTGGGTAAATAAACTTCCCTGGGTTTTATTGGGGTTGCGTACAGCACCTAAAGAGGATTTAGACGCTTCTCCTGCAGAATTAGTTTTTGCCCAGCCTATCAGACTCCCAGGAGAATTTTTACCAGAGAACCCAGAACCAGGACACCTTCCAGTCCCAAGGTTTTTAGGCAGCAGTGGACCGGACTCCCTCCACGGTCCAGCTCATCACTCTTTTCCATGAGTTTTTGTTCCTCAAACTTTAAAAAACGCTGAGTTCGTTTTTGTTAAGCACGAAGCCCTTAAACCAACGTTACGCCCAGTTTACGATGGCCCGTTCAGAGTGCTGGAAAATGGTGACAAACACTTTGTGCTTGATTATGGGGACAGAAAGGAAGTGGTCAGTGTTGACAGACTCAAACCTGCTTTCTTGCTGAGAGACGAACCTGCACAGTTGGCACGAGCACCTCGGCGTGGTAGACCCCCCAGAGGAAAAGTCTCAGCCCCCAGGCAGGGAACAAATAATCTCTTTCCTTCCCACAATGCAGATTCACCACGAGAAGGTCCCAGCAGGACACCTAAACCAACCTACAGCAGTTTTGGGAGAAGATTAAACCCCAGACAGCACAGGGACTGATACCAACCACCCCGCAATTATTCACTAATTGCGCTACAACAGTTTAAGGCTACTTATGATTTCACTATGCTGTTATGTTTACCACTGAACTTTCTTAGGAGCATGGCTGCTAGAAAACTTCTCCTGTGGCAACAGCTGTAACACGTAGTATTTCATAGTTATTATCTTAGACTGTGATTCTTTCTGTGTCCTTTCCTAGTGTTTGGGGGGCCTGTGGTATATATAACTCTTAAATCCCATATCTACATATGTTAGAGCAAGTGGAAATGTTTTGTGACAGCATATGTAAGGAACTTCACACCTGGAAAGGACAAAGGATCTCCCCCGCCGGGTTAAAGACATTGGACCTCCCAAGACACGGCGGTGGAGACGGACTTGACACCTTTACCCCCTAAGGCGAGAGGAGGAGTTCCCATCACCTCCCAAGACAAGGAGAGGAGATAACAGAACAATGGGAGGGTTAAGATAACGGGGGGATGTCAGCTTTTTCAATGTGTGGCTGATGTCAGCTTTTTCAATGTGTGGCTCTATGTGTGCTTGTATTTAACCAGCGAGCTGAGCAGAGATCTCTCTCTTGCCTTCTGCCAAGCTCTACACCTGATGAGACTCGATAGAAGAGCTATTCATTAAAAACCCTGTTTTTAATACAAAAATCGCCTCGTTATTTCAGCTCCTCTACACAGGCGAGGCAATGAGCTAGAAAACACAAGAACTTTATTCCTTCTCCAACATTCAGTACAGAAAAAGCTCTCCCAGGTCAATGTGCATCCTCCTTTTATACCTTTAATTTCATGCACTGAGACCTGGAACTTCCAACCATAATACATTGTTTGGAACAAAGACCTGTGTGGCACATTAACATAACATCACACCGGCACCGCTTCTCACACCCTTCTTCTTCCAGCGGCTCTGGCATTCTCTCCTCTCCCCAGGGGGTAAATAGTCCTTACTGTCCTGACTGAGACTCCCTGGTGACACTTCCTCCTTCAGTCCAATGTTCCCGTTTTCCCCAGCTGCCTTCTCTGAGTGGAGAATCCCCCACCCCAATGTGAAAATGACGAGGCAGAGTTTATCTCACGAGTCAGGTTTATTCACATCTTCCAACATCAGCAAAGCAGAAAGAGGAAAAACACAGAAGCATTTGTCCTTTATATACCAAGACTCTCCCAGTTCACAGTCACATTGCATTTCAATCACAAGTAACAATGCATCTACTCTTTGATCCTATAACATCCTTTTCATAGTCTTCGGCACACCCGGAAATCCCCCAAGGCCGTCTCTTGCATACCAAAGGCTAAACTTTCACATCCTCCTGTTATCTCCCAGGAGACTCAGTTCTTTGTTCTAATCTGAGATGTGAGGCCTAAAGTGATACATATGTGTCCCACATGACCCCCCCCCCCACAAAAATCTAAGATGGAACAACAGAATAACAGTCTGCATGTCCTGATAAAATCATTACACATCAACCCATGTGTTTCTTGGGCCTCAGCCTCCTCCCGTATCTGCTGTAAGCGGGCTTCACCACTTCTGCGGCGCCATCATGCTGAGGGGCTGCTGTCTGGGGGTGAAAACTGTTTGTCAGTCCCTGTGGGTGTTCTGGGGAATTTCCCCGAGGGGGTCTGCCGCGCCGAGGAGCCCTGGCCAACAGCACATCTCGTCCGTCACAACAAAGGCGGGTTTGAGCCTGTTAATGCCAATCTTTTCCTTCCTGCCCCCCAAATCTAGCAAAAAATGCTTGTCCCCTGTTTCCAGCGCTCTAAATGGTCCATCATAAGGTGGCCGCAGCGGTGGGCGATGAGCATCGTGTCTGACAAAAACAAACTCCACGTTTTTCAAAGTCTTAGGTACAAAAACGCGCGGAAAATTCTGGTGAACGGGGCCAGGCAGCGTGCCCGATTCCGTGCCACACTGCAACAGCTGAGATGGGGAGCTATCTGGCGCAGGATTATCTGGGAGAAACTCCCCGGGCAGCCGAAGTGGCTGCGCAAAAACTAGCTCAGCCGGGGAGGCTTCTAAGTCCTCTTTAGGTGCAGAACGCAACCCCAATAAAACCCACGGTAGCTTGTCTACCCAATTTGCATCCGTCAGTGACGCCCTGAGGGCCGCTTTCAATGACCTATGAAAACGCTTGCATAACCCATTAGCCTGCGGATTGTACGCGGTTGTGCGGTGGATTGTGACACCCAGGCTGCGGGCCATTGTTGACCAAATTTTGGAAACAAATTGAGGGCCTCTGTCAGACGTAATGTCCGACGGGACTCCAAAACGCGCCACCCACGCAGTTAAAAACGCGCGCGCCACCTCCTCGGCTGTGGTTGACGCCAGTGGAACCACTTCCGGCTAGCGCGTGGTGCGGTCCACCATTGTCAGAAGGTGTGTGCACCCCTGTGATGGCGGGAGGGGGCCTACGAGGTCCACGTGAACATGATCGAACCTCTTAGCCAGGATGTGAAACGGCTCCAAGGGAGCTCTCGTGTGTTTGTGTACCTTGGCCCGTTGACACGCCATGCAGGCTGCTGCCCACTCCTTAACTTGTTTGCGCAGGCTCGGCCATACAAATTTCTCTCCTACCATTTTGACCGACGCGCGCACTCCTGGGTGAGCCAGAGAATGAATCAAGTCAAAAACGCGGCGGCGCCACGCGGCCGGTACCACAGGACGCGGTCGTCCAGTGGAGACGTCGCAGATTGGGGGGCATACCGTCTTGCAGCACCCTGTTCTCCAGCCTTAACCCTGTTGGTCCAGACTGGAGCGCGCGCACTTCCGCGTCGCTAGCCTGATCCGCGGCCATGGCTGCATAATCTATCCCTACGCGGACTGGGGCCGCCACGGTGCGCGAGAGGCAGTCTGCCACTACATTAAGTTTACCCGCCACATGCTGAATATCGGTAGTAAACTCTGAGATCGCGGCCAGCTGTCTCTGCTGCCGGCCTGACCATGGTTCTGAAACCTTGGCCATCGCGAAAGTCAGCGGTTTGTGGTCAACGAACGCAGTGAAACGGCGTCCTTCCAGCCAGAACTGGAAGTGGCGAATGGCCAAATGGAGAGTTAACAACTCCCTGTCAAACGTGCTGTATTTACGTTCACTATCGCGCAAAGTCCTGCTGAAAAAGGCGAGCGGCTGCCAAGCCCCGGCTACATGCTGCTCCACGACCGCCCCTATAGCCACATCTGACGTGTCAGTAGTGAGCGCTATGCGGGCCGTTGGGTCCGGATGCGCCAACAACGCAGCATTGGCCAGGGCTGCCTTGACTTCCGAGAATGCTCGCTCTCGCTCCGGGGACCATTCGATTTTATTCGCGGGTTTTTGTTTTTTGAGCGCGGCGTACAGTGGTTGCATGAGCTGCGCTGCGCGGGGGAGGAAACAATTATAAAAATTCACCATTCCCAAAAACTCCTGTAACGCCCTGACCGTTTGTGGCTGGGGAAAATTTGTTACCGCGCGCACTTTGTCAGGTAGTGGAACCGCTCCTTCTGGAGAGACGCGATGCCCCAAAAAATCAATCTGCGCCACCCCGAACTGACACTTCGCTGGGTTGATTATTAAACTGTGCTCTCCCAACCTCTGGAAAACTGCCGTGAGGTGGTTTTCGTGTTCATCTTCGGATGCGCTGGCTACTAAGATGTCGTCCAGGTAGACGAATACGAAAGGGAGATCACGCAACACCGCGTCCATCATGCATTGGAACGTCTGCGCAGCGCCTTTAAGCCCAAATGGCATGCGCAAAAACTCTAACAGACCAAACGGAGTTATTACCGCTGTTTTGGGTATGTCCTCAGCGCGCACTGGGACTTGGTGGTAACCGCGGACCAAGTCTATCTTAGAAAAAACGCGCGCCCCCGCCAAATGAACGGAAAAATCTTGGATATGGGGGATTGGGTAGCGGTCGTGCGCTGTGGCATTGTTCAACCTGCGGAAATCTCCGCAAGGTTGCCACGAGCCGTCAGCTTTCGGGACCATGTGAAGCGGGGAAGCCCATGGGCTGTTAGAACGCCTGATGATGCCCAACCTTTCCAGGTTGGCGAACTCCTCGCGCGCTATGGTCAGTTTAGCTGCATCCAAGCGCCGAGCTTTTGCAAAAACGGGCGGGCCGGTGGTAGTAATAAAATGTTCCACCCCGTGTTTAGCGACGGCTGCTGAAAATGTGGGGACCATGAGTGCTGGGAACTGAGTGAGCAGTGTGTGGAACTTACCGCTTGCAGCTGTGACGTTGGCTTGTGCTGTTGGGAGGCCACTCGGGCTGTACAGGGAATAGAATCGAAAGAAAGTGCATTAACCAGGCGCCTGTTAGCAAGCTCAACCAACAAACCATGTGAGCACAGAAAATCAGCCCCCAACATATTGAAATTCACTGCTGCTATGACAAAAGTTCACTCGAATGTACGGCCGTGTAAAGACAGAAGCAGAGTCCTCTCACCAAAGGTCTTAATCTCCGAGCCGTTTGCTGCTGCCACCCCGGGACCTCTGGAAACTGCCAGCCGGTCAGCGGAGGAAGGTGTGATGAAACTCAACTGGGAGCCTGTGTCCACGAGGAAATGCCTCCCCGAGCGTGCATCCTTCAAGTAGAGCAGCTTGTTCTCCTCCCCGAGGGTCGCAGCTGCTACCGACCCCCGGTCTTGGCGTTTCCCGAGCGCTTGAATTGGCACGGTGGTATACATTTGCGTGCCTTCTCTGCAAAGCAGCGATGGTAGAAACAGAGGGTGTCTCCTCCGCGATCCTTGGCCCCTGCCGCCGCCGTCGTCGGTGATTCTGCTACCGCCGTCTCTGGCCCCCCGCCATCTCCGGCCGCTGCGCCGAACTCCGTCGCTGCTGCGGTGGCCGCGCGCTGTTTGCTGGCGTTGAGAATCCGATGCACCTCCTGGGCCAGCGCGCGGAAGTCCCACTGGGCCAACAACGGCGAACTGGCCAGGGCCGCTCTCGTGGCCGTTGGTAGGGTCCTGAGGAAAATGTGGGTGAAGATGAAGTCGTCGTCGTCTGAGCCCCTCAGCCTCAGCATGTTCTCAGAATCAGAATCAGAATCAGAAAAAGATTTATTGCCAAGTACATTAACAGATCACTGATAACATACGAGAGAATTGACTTGACACAGAAAATGAACCTGCATTTCCAGTGACACGGCTGCATCGGGGACGCGCCTGCCAATAGGATGGTACAGATAAGAAATCATACAATAGGAAGGAGCAAAAAAATCATTGAATTCAGAATATTGACCATAAGTAATCAATATTATGATTACAAAGACAAAAAAAGCCCACGATGCACATTCAAGACCAGAGTCCACAGGACACAAGGAGAGCAGTGAATGTTATCTTGTTGTCAGTTTCTGGGTCAGTGTGGATGTAGTGTTGAAGCAATGTTGTATCAATATGAGCACAAGGACACTTTGGCAGAAGATGTTTTGTCTGGCTGCAGCAATTGTCCTTGGCAATTGTCCCAAGCAGCTACTGTCCAGAGGCCGTGTGCTCAGTGTTTTGAAAAACAAAGACTGGGGATTATCAGGAGGATTTTTGTAAGGGAAATTGAGCCAAATAGACTGAACACAGAGAAAGAACTTTATTTTCTTCTGCAGATTCAGTGTTTAATCCTTCATTGCGAGGGCTTTGAGTCCGTCGTGGATAGACTTAAGCGTAGATGTAATCCACCTTCCGAGACAGTTCTCCATTTGTCGCTATCAAAGTCTCCTCCATTTTTCCAATTTGATGGATGCACCTCGCGTGGCCAGCATTTTGATAGGTTGTATCCATCTTCAGCAATTTGCGGTACACCAGGACAATCCCAGTTCCAATCAGAACGATCCCAGTCACCATTATTACGAAGATATACAAATCTTCAATATCTTCGATAGAGAGATTACTCAGGCACAAGATCCTCCAAACACTTGTCACCCGTAAATAGCCCGCTGGAGCCGTCCCTGCGGGGCAAACAGCTTCCCCCGGAGCACTATTCCTTGTTGAAAAAATAGTGTCAATTGCGTTCAAAGCCCAGCTTATCAATTCCATAATTTCTTTTCGATAATCAGCAGTAGACGCAGACAGGCAACAGCAAGCTGGGATCCAGTTAGTTAGGGAAGTGGGGAGCTAGAGCAGAGAGAAAAGAGAGAAGCGTCTACTCTCCTTGAAGAGCGGAAGTGAAGTCAGGAGCGTCTACTCTCCATCAGGTCAATGGGCGTGCCATCTCCCAAGTCGTTCAGAGCCAGGAGCCTCTCCGCTCTCTCCTCGACTGAGAGAGTGAAGCGCTGGATGAGCGCAGCCTTCAACCCGCCGTATTTGTCGTTGGCCGGTGGCCGCTCCAATAGGCTCTCCACATGCCGAGCTGTGCGGTTGCCGAGCTTTGGAATCACATGGTAGAACTTCGTGTCATCTACCGTTATCCCCCGGACGGCGAACTGTGCTTCGACCAAGTGGAACCAGGAGCACGGGTTGTCCTGCCAAAAGTCCGGTAGCTGGACCGTAACGGTCCAGCTGGTTACCAGTGGTAACCAGATCCACTTTGGAAAAAACACGCACCCTGGCCAGGTGCACAGAAAAATCCTGGATGTGCAGGATAGGATACCGATCGTGTTCCGTGGCATTGTTCAAGCACCTGAAATCGCCGCACGGTCGCCACCACCCATCGGCCTTAGGTACCATGTGACGCGGGGATGCCCACGGACTGTTGGAGTGTCTGACGATGCCAAACTGCTCTAAGTTGGCGAACTCCTCACGTGCGCTGGCCAGTTTAGCCTTGTCCAGGCGCCGAGGTTGCGCGAACACCGGCGGGCCTTATGTAGCTATAAAATGTTCAACCCCATGTTTCGTTATTGTAGCCGAAAAAGTCGGGACCATGAGTGCTGGGAACTGTGTGAGTAAATGTTGGTACTTATCCCCTGGACCTCTAATGTTAGCCAGTGTTTTCTGACCCAGCTCCCCGAGCTGTGCAGGGCAGTGAGGTAAAAGCCACAGCATTCACTAAACACCTATTAGCAACATTGACTAACAACACATAAGCACATAAAAAATCTGTGCCTAAAAAGGGGACAGAACATGCAGCTACCACAAAGTCCCACTGAAAATTGCGTCCGTGCAAGCGTTTTGTCAGTGTCCGTTTGCCAAAAGTCCTGATGGTGGATCCGTTGGTGGCCGTAAGCTTGGGATCGCTGCCTCCTGCCACCCTGTCTGCATTGACCGGCAGGATGAGGCTCTTCTGGGAGCCGGAGTCCACCAGAAACCGTCTCCCCGAATGTGTATCTGTGGCATAAAGCAGCTTGTTCCTGTCCCCAGCACTTGCAGCTGCAACTGAGTGCCGAACATGCCATTTTCCCGGCTTCTTGAACTGGCACGGCGGCAAACAGCGTTGGACATCTGAGCTGAAATGGTCATGATAGGAACAGATCGCCCTGTTCCTGTGTCCTTTGGCGGCCATCCCAGCTACCACCAACGGCTCCTCGATCTTGCTGGAGTCCTTCATGGATGCTGGTGCCGCTGTATGCACACTGAGAGCTCTGGTTGCCAAAATAATGCGGTCCACTTCCTGGGCCAGGGTGCGGTAGTCCTTGGTCACCAGCAGTGGCGACTTGGCCAGGATCGCCCTCACTGTAGCAGGTAAGTTCCTGAGGAACAAGTGGGCAAACAGGAATGATTGGTCATTCTTCCCCCTCAGCGCCAACATGCTCTTCATGAGTTTCACGGATGATCTGTCACCTAACTCTGAACATGTTAGGAGTCTCTCTGCCCTCTCACTGTCAGACAGGGTATAGCTCTGGAGTAGCAACTGCTTGAGCGCTTCATATTTCCCCTGGGCCAGCAGCTCCTGGAGCAGGCTCGTCACCTGTTGCATGGCGCGCGCATCCAGCGCAGTGACCACATAGTAATATTTTGTGTTGTCCGTTGTTATCCCACGGAGTGCAAACTGGGCTTCTATGTCCAGGAACCACGTGGTCGTGCTATGAAGTCAGAAGTCTGGGAGCTTGACTGAGACAGCACACGCGGCGCTGGTGCTCTCCCTCCAGGTAGTCTCCAGGGTGGTGCTCGGCTCGCTGTCCATGGCACGTCTTGGGGTCACCAATGTGGAGAAAGGAAGCAGGCAAGGCAATGAGCTAGAAAACACAAGAACTTTATTCCTTCTCCAACATTCAGTACAGAAAAAACTCTCCCGGGTCTCTGCACATCCTGCTTTTATACCTTTAATTCCATGCAATGAGGCCCGCAACTTCCGACCATAATACATTGTTTGGAACAAAAACCTGTGAGGCACATTAACATAACATCATGCCAGCACTGCTTCTCACACCCTTCTTCTTCCAGCAGCTCTGGCATTCTCTCCTTTCCCCAGGGGACAAATTGTCCTTACTGTCCCGACTGAGACCCCCTGGTGACACTTCCTCCTTCAGTCCATTGTTCCCCTTTCCCCCGGCTGCCTTCTCTGGGTGGAGAATCCCCCACCCGTACCACCACAGTGCACTTGATTTTAGCTATCACATCAAAAAGTAAAGGAACATAGGCTAGAAGGGCACAAGATAATCACCTTAGATAAATACAATGTTGCCAGCATAGCAGCTTTGTCACTATAGTTAGCGAGTATTCAGACCCCACTGTTATGATGGGGTTTTATTGTGATATGTGGCGTGATGACATCACCTTCCAGCTGCGTCATCACACCAGCACACATAAAGGAGTGTCCGCCATTAGGGGCTCTCTTGCTCGGACGACTCCACATACAGTTGTGTACTCTGTATTGCAACCATTTCCTAATTAAAGCTCAGTTCTAGTGCAACCTCCTCGTCCATCTCTTTTATGCTATCTATCTATCCTATCTATCTATCATCTATCTTTTATGCTCACTATGATGTTGTATTCTGGTCATAGCTATGCTGCCACACTGCACCTTACAGACTAACTGGTACCTCACATTTTCACTCTGCTCCTGATAGTCCTTCTTTGTGCAATGGGATGATTCATGTGTTTATACGGGTCATTATATATTAAGCTATTTTTTGGGGGGGGACTTATTTTGTACTCGTAGGTAGATTTGTTCTGCAGTCCGGTGACAAGCCACCAGCTGCCGGTCGCTGCGTGCGCAAGCGCCCCTTAACTCCCTAACCTGCATGTTTTTGGCATGTGGGAGGAAACCGGAGAAATCCCGGAGTAAACCCACGCAAACACGGGGAGAACATGCAAACACCACACAGATCACTGTTGGCCGGGGGCAGGGATCGAACCCACGATTCCCGCGATCCCCCGGCCGAGGGTAAACTGTGCTGCCATGGTGCTAACCACTGCGCCACCGTGCAGTGGTTGATGTATATAGATTCTATAGTCATGTTAGTTTCTTTTTTACTTTCCATGGGTAATCCCTTTGTCTGTTGTGTGTGTTTCTGTTGTTTGGCTGTCAACTGTCATGCTGCTGTTACACTGTAATTTCCCAGTTTGGGATCAATAAAGTACATCTACCTATCTATCTATCTATCTAAAAAAACACTTCTTGTTTGCAAACTTGGCGTAGAAGGTCAGAGAATTTTCCACACATTAGGACCGACGGAGTCATATATGGACACCACCAAACTACTTGCTAGCTACTCTGCTGAACACACACGTAACACGAAGCTGTGGGTTGAGATAGTAATGCCGCCAATTGACATGACGCTAGCTAGCACAGCGGAGCTAACATTCCAGCTAGAAGCAACAGAGAAGTTAGCCACAGAGCTAAATGGGTGGCAAGCACAGGGGTTACCCAGACAGACGCGTTAGCTGGCACAATGAACATGGCAGAGGAGTGCGGGCATGAATATATGGAGAGCCTTGAAGCACTGCGGCAGCAGCCGGGCACAGACACAACGCATGACGCAGCACAGCAGAGAGCTTCAAATGGCAGAAAGGAAGAGCTGGACTGCTTCAGTACCCTCGCTCAACAAGCTACGGAGGTTTCAATTGAGCTGGTGGGTGAAGAGTCCACTTCAACGAGCAACACCGGAGAGGCACCCGACACCTTCCCTACCCATGACAAGCTTCAACCAACAACGGAGACAAAGGTTGAAGGGTCTGCAGCGAACACGGTGACGGCGGAGCACGACAGGGGTCCTGAGCCGAATGAGCGTGCAGAGCCACCAGGATCACAACAACAACAACGCATTAAAACAAGTAAGGTGCTCCACGTCATGGACTGGGTTCAGGTTTGCGCCAGCGGGAGACCAAGTCGGCGACTGACCGGGTCAGCGACTGACCGGGCCACAGGCAGTGAGACGATGGGTGCCACTGAGGATTGTGGTGAGGCTGAGAACAACGTGCTTTTGGCTGACGGATGATTTGGTTCGGCACGCAAACAGACTACAGCGTGTCCGGGTGGCAACTCCAGATGGTGGGGCTCCACGGGAGTCAGCTACCGCAGTGTGGGACCCATGAGAACCCCTAGTGCCCCCTGTCCCAAAGCACTCAGGCAGCCCAATTCTCCAGCAGTAGTCCCTCCCAGAGTCCCAGTTGCAGTCAGAGCAGGAGATGTTCACCCCTCCACGTCCAGACTGCAAATGAATTGAGCATGGGTGAAAAACCAACCCAAACCTAAGAAACCTAAAAAAAAAAAAACCCTAATAATAATAACAATAATTTTTTGACTCTGACTACAGATATCGTCTGGTGGTGGAAGGAATACATCGAGGATCTCCTCAGTCCCAGTGACACGCCTTCCACAGAGGAAGCAGGGCTTGTGGATGAAGGGAACGACTCATCCATCACAGAGGCTGAGGTTGCCGAAGTGATTAAAAAAATTCTTCGGTGGCCAGGCCCCGGGGGTGGACGAGATTCGCCCTGAGTACCTCAAGACTCTGGATGTTGTAAGGCTGTCATGGTTGACATGCCTCTGCAACGTTGTGTGGAGATTGGGGACAGTGCCTTTGGCATGGCAAACCGGGGTGGTGGTTCCTCTCTTCAAGAAGGGGGACCGGAGGGTGTGCGCCAGCTTTAGAGGGATCACACTCCTCAGCCTCCCTGGGAAGGTCTATGCCAAGGTACTGGAGAGGACAGTCCGGCTGTTGGTTGAACCTCGGATTCAGGAGGAGCAATGTGGTTTTCGTCCTGGCCGTGGCACATTGGATCAGCTCTTTACTCTTTCGAGAATCCTCAAGGGTTCGTGGGAGTTTACCCAACCAGTTTACATGTGTTTTGCGGACTTGGAGAAGGCATTTTGCCGCGTCGCTTGTGGATGCGGCATTCCACCGTGTCCCTTGTGGACATTTTGTGGGGGTGCTTCAAGAGTATGGGGTATCGGGCTTGTTGTTACGAGCTATTGAGTCTCTATACAAGGGTTGTGAGAGTTTGGTTCATATTGCCAACACTCAGTCAGACTCATTCCCATTGAGAGCTGGACCCCGCCAGGGCCCCCCTTTGTCACCGATCCTGTTCATAATCTTTATGGACAGGATTTCTAGATGCAGCCAAGGAACGGAGGGTGTCATGCTTGGTGACCACAGGATCTCATTTGCTGTTTGCAGATGATGTTATCCTGTTGGCTTCATCCAGCAATGACCTACAGGTCTTACTGAGACGGTTTGCTGCTGAGTGTGAAGCAGTTGGGATGAGAATCAGCACCTCCAAGTCCAAGTCCATGGTCCTCAGCCATTAAAAGGAGGATTGTCCAGGTCTTGCTGGGACAGTTTGCTACTGAGTGTGAAGTGGCTGGGATGAGAATCAGAACCTCCAAGTCTGGGGTCATGGTGCTCAGCCGGAAAAAGGTGGATTGTCCTCTCCGGGTTGGGGACAAGCTCCTGCCCCAAGTGGAGGAGTTTATGTATCTCAGGATCTCATTCACAAGTGGGGGGACAATGGAGCGAGAGATTGACAGATGGATCGGAGCAGCATCTGCAGTGATACCACTGTATCGGTCTGTTGTGGTGCAGAGCTCTAAGGCAAAGCTGTCAATTTACTGGTCATTCTATGTTCCTACACTCACCTATGGTCATGAGCTTTGGGTAATGACCGAAAGAATGAGATCGCGGATACAAGCAGCTGAAATGAGCTTTCTCCATAGGATTGCTGGACTCACCCTTAGAGATAGGGTGAGGGGCTCAGTCATCCGGGAGAAGCTCAGAGTAGAACTCCACTGCTTCCTTCATTGGCTTCCCATAGAATTTAGAATTAAGTTTAAAATCTTTCTTCTCACTTACAAAGCTCTAAATAATCAGACCCCTTTTTATTTAAAATATCTGATATTACCCTATCATCCTAACAGAGCACTACACTGCCAAAATGCAGGATTACTTGCAATACCTAGAATCTCCAAAAGTACAATGGGAGGCAGAGCCATCAGTTATCAAGCTACTCTCCTTGGAACCAGCTGCAAATCTGGATTCAGGAGTCAGACTTGATCTCTGCTTTTAAGAATAGGGTTAAAACCTTCCTTTTTTTTTCCACAATATTTTTTATTGAACCTTTTTTACAAACATAACACAAACGATCAAACACTAACACTAAAGTGATTAAAAAAATATATATATACTAAAAACACCAACAACCACTAACAAAAGCAGGTCTTCAACAATGCTCCTCTGTTTAGTCTTGGTACTCCATTACATAAGTATACATATTATACATTCACCAGTTTGGAATTTACAAGGTCCACACAGATCATTCACCTTCTTCTTCAAAAGTTATGTTTAAATTCTTTACATAATCAATGAAAGGTCTCCATATATTCTCAAACACATTTTCCTTTGATTTCAGTATGTATGTTATTCTTTCTAGTGGAAGGTTTGTTAACATCTGTCTTAACCACTGAGTCACATTTGGTCTATGAGTCTTTTTCCACAATAGTGCAATACATTTTTTGGCATTAAGCAAACTGAGGTCTATGAATGCTCTTTCACTTTTATTAAAGTTGTGTTTTTCTGGATACAGACCCAACAAAAACAATTTAGGATTCAATATGATTTGTTTTGAAAATTATTTTTTCAATTGTTACCCTCACCTCTTCCCAAAACATTCTAATTTTTCTACATTCCCATAAACAATGAAATAGGGTTCCTTTACTTTCCATACATTTTGTGCACATATCTGGTATGTTTTTATTGTATCTATTTAACTCCACCGGTGTAACATACATCCGCATTAACCATTTAAAATGTATCAATTTAAGACGTACATTTATTGATTTGGTTTGAGTTTCTGTACAAGCCAATTCCCATTGTTCCTCTGAAATTTCAGTTTGCAGGTCTTCTTTCCAATAATTCAGTCTTTTCTGTGAGTTTTCACTTGAGAATAATGTCAATGAGTTATAAAACTCTGAAATAATACCCTTTCTCTTACTATCTTTCTTCAAGATTTTTTCCAAGGATGAATAAGTAGGTCGGGTGAGAGCTGTAGGGAGCTTGAAATGAAGAAGCGATGTGATTTTATAAATCAAGATTTATTATCAGCTTCACCTCCCTAACATGTCTCATCTAGATGCAGAAACAGAATGAGAGGTCGAGCGCAGTCAGACCTTCATACTTATACCCACACTCAACAAAAGACATTGCATATCAAAGCTGACATCCCGCATTAACATAATCCCCCACCATTGTCCTCCATCTCCTCCACCTGACCCTGGGTGGTCAGGAAGTTCGATCCGGTCTCCACCGCTGCGACTCCGTCTGTTCTTTGATCCTCGCCGGCGGTTGAGACCTCCTGTCCTGTTCTGAGGCGTGAGGTCATTCCACATATGTAATCACTAAACATTCTAATATGTCTATACATATGTAGGTATGGAATATATGATTAATATAAGCCACAGCCCCCCCCAAACGACTAAGAAAAGGACAATCAAATTGAGTTTACAGTTTAAGATAATCTCTATGACATATTATACTGTTAAACATCTTGACAGGGAAAACAAGGAAAAAATCTTTCCAGCAGTCATGGTCCTGTAGAAAATTCAGTGGTAACAACAACAGTATAGTAATGTCACAAATCAGCCTTAAAACTGTCACAGCACAATTTGATAACATAGTTAACAACTCTTTGTCAATTTTGCATCAGTCCCTGTGCCGTCTGGGTTTTAATCTTCTCCCGAATCTGCTGTAGGTCCACTTGGGCGTCCTGGTGGGACCATCCTGTAAGGAATCTGCAGCTTGGGGAGGAGAGTGGTTATTTGTTCTCTGCAGGGGGGCTGAGTTTTTTTTCTTGGGGGGTCTACCCCGCCGAGGTGCTCTCGCCACCCGTGCAGGCTCGTCACTCAGCAAGAAGGCAGGTTTAAGTCTGTCAATGCTGACTGTTTCTTTTCTGTCCCCTAAATCAAGCACAAAATGCTTATCACCAGGTTCCAGCACTCTGAATGGTCCGTCGTATGGTGGAGGGAGGGTTGATTTTAAAGCTTCGTGTCTAACAAAAACGAACTCGGCGTTTTTTAAAGCTTGGGGGACAAAAACCCGTGGAAAAGAGTGATGTGCCGGTCCGGGGAGCGTGTCCGGTCCGGTGCTGCGTAAGGGCCTCAGGGCTGGAAGATGCCCAGGCTCTGGATGCTCTGGTAAAAACTCACCCGGGAGCCTGAGAGGTTGTGCAAAAACTAATTCTGTTGGGGAGGCGTCTAGATCCTCCTTAGGCGCAGAACGCAACCCCAATAAAACCCAGGGAAGTTTATTCACCCAATCTGTATCCGTTAGTGAGGCCCTGAGGGCGGCCTTTAAAGATCTGTGAAAACACTCGCATAACCCATTAGCCTGAGGGTGATATGCGGTGGTGCGGTGAATTGTCGCTCCTAAGCTGCTGGCCATGGCTGACCACAGCTCTGAGACAAATTGAGGCCCCCTATCGGACGTGATGTCCGATGGGAAGCCGAAACGTGCCACCCAGTTTGTTAAAAAAACGCGAGCGACTTCTGCAGCTGTGGTTGACGCCAAAGGGACCGCCTCCGGCCAGCGCGTAGTACGGTCTATCATTGTTAACAGGTGTGTGAACCCTTGAGATGAAGGTAGTGGTTCCACGAGGTCGACATGAACGTGGTCAAACCTTCTGGCTGGGATTCGAAAAAGCTCTAGAGGAGCTTTTGTGTGTTTGTGTATTTTGGCGCGCTGACAAGACATGCAAGTTTTTGCCCATTCCTTTACATTTTTGCACAGGCCCGGCCAAACAAACTTTTCCGCGACCATTTTTTTTTTTCCACAATATCTTTATTGAACCTTTTTTTTTTTAACAAACATGATACAAACAATCAAACACTAACACTAAAGTACTACAAAAAAAAAATGCACTAAAAACACCAACAACCACCAACAAAATCAAGTCTTCAACAATGCTCCTCTGTTTAGTCTAGACAATCCAATACATAAGTATACATATTATGTTCACCAGTTTGGAATTTACAAGGTCCACACACATCATTCACCTTCTTCTTCAAGAGTTATGTTTAAATTTTTTACATAATCAATAAAAGGTCTCCATATATTCTCAAACACAATTTCCTTTGATTTCAGTATATATGTTATTCTTTCTAATGGAAGGTTTGTTAACATCTGTCTTAACCACTGAGTCACATCTGGTCTATGAGTCTTTTTCCATAATAGTGCAATACATTTTTTGGCATTAAGCAAACTGAGGTCTATGAATGTTCTTTCACTTTTATTAAAATTATGCTTTTCTGGGTACAGACCCAACAAAAACAGTTTAGGATTCAATATGATTTGTTTTGAGATTATTTTTTCAATTGTTACCCTCACCTCTTCCCAAAACATTCTTATTAATCTACATTCCCATAAACAATGAAATAGGGTTCCTTTACTTTCCATGCATTTTGTGCATGTATCTGGTATATTTTTGTTATATCTATTTAACTCCTCCGGTGTAACATACATCCGCATTAACCATTTGAAATGTATCAGTTTAAGGCGTGCATTTATTGATTTGGTTTGAGCTTCTGTACAAGCCAATTCCCATTGTTCCTCTGAAATTTCAATTTGCAGATCTTCTTTCCAGTAGTTTAATCTTTTCAGTGAATTTTCACTTGAAGATAGTGTCAATGAGTTATAAAACTCTGAAATAATACCCTTTCTTTTACTATCTTTCATCATCATTTTTTCCAAGGATGAATAAATAGGTCGAGTGAGAGCTTTATTTTGATTTGATCGAATAAAGTTTCTAAGTTGAAGATATTTTAAAAAATGTGTTCTATTGAGATTAAATTTGATCCTCAGCTCTTCAAAAGACATTATGTTGTCTGCACATGGCAAATATAAATCCTGAATCTTTTGTATCCCTTTTAAATTCCATACTTTAAATACAGCGTCCGCTCTCCCTGGTTTAAAATATTGATTACCCCATATTGGACTAAATTGTGACAATAACTGTGGTTCTTTTAAATAGTTTTTAGCTTCACACCATATTTTGATCATATGCTTTACAAATGGATTTTTAACTTGTTTTTGTAATTTTTTTGCCGAATCTGAGTATATGAATATGGGAAGAGGTAAAGGTAAATTGTATGATTCCATTTCAGTCCAGTGAGGGAGATCATTTGATGAAAAATAATATGTCATAGACCTCAGTTGTGCCGACCAATAATACAACATAAAATTTGGACATTTCAGACCTCCACGATCAAATGGTAAATATAATAAAGACAAACGTAATCTAGCCCTCCTGTTGTTCCATATAAATTCCACTAACTTTTTTTTTATTCTTGAGAATAGATCTAAAGGTGGTGATAAGGGAATGTATTGAAATAAATAAAGTATTTTAGGTAAAATATTACTTTTAAGTATATTGATTCTCCCGATCATCGACATTGGTAGTGACATCCATCTCTGAGTTAACTCATTGATATCTGACATTAAGGCTTCATAGTTGACGCTGGCGACTGATTCTAGCTTAGGCATAATTTGGATTCCTAAATATTTAAACTGATTTACAACATTGAATTGATTTACCTCAGGGGCTGGGTAATTTCTCTGGGTCTCATTTAGCATTAATATTGAAGATTTAGTTTTATTTATTTTATATCCTGATATTTCCCCAAAATTCTTTATTAAATTCAACAAGGTTGGAATTGATTTTTTTAGATTCGACATAAACAAAATTATATCATCGGCGTACAGGGAGATTTTATGTTCTGTTGGTCCAACTTTAATTCCATATATTTGTGAATGTAAACGTATCGCTATCGCTAAAGGTTCAATTGCCATAGTAAACAGTAAAGGTGAAAGTGGACAGCCTTGTCGACATCCTCTATTGATTTTTATTGGTTTTGAAATATTGTTATTTGTTAGGATTTCTGCTGTAGCATTATTGTATATTATTTGAACCCATTTTATGAAATTATTTCCAAGTCCAAACCTTTGTAGGACTTCAAAAAGAAAGGGCCATTCAACTCTATCAAAGGCCTTTTCGGCGTCCAATGATAGGAGAGCTGTATCCGGTGCTTCTTTATTAAAATAAATAATATTAAATAGTCTTCTTACATTATGGAAGCCTTGTCTACCCTTTATAAAGCCATTCTGATCTCGATTAATAATATTTGGTAAAATTTCTTGTATTCGTCTTGCTAAAATTTTACAGATTATCTTAAGGTCGGCGTTTAATAGGCTTATTGGTCTCATATTTTCACATTTATTAGAGGGCTTACCTGGTTTTGGCAGCAGTATAATTAAGGCATTATTTATGTATGATGGTAAATTATTATTTTGAAATGCTTCTAAAACCATTTCCAAAAAAAGTTTTATTAATTTATTCTTAAATTTTTTATAAAGGTCAACTGGAAGACCATCTGGTCCTGCACTTTTTCCTGATTTCATATTATCAATGGCTAGCCCAACTTCTTCTTGACTAATTTTAGACTCCAATATCTCCCTGTTTTCATTTGGTATACACGGTATAGATAGTTCGTTCAAAAACCCATTTAGTTTTGTTAAATCAGGTTCATTTTTGGTATCATATAATTTTTCATAGTAATCTCTAAAGGCTCTATTAATTTCTAAAGGATCTATAACTACCTGTCCGTTACTTATAATACTGGTAATTGGTGTTTTAATTTCCAATTGTTTAATCTGCCATGCTAATAATTTTCCTGATTTTTCACCTTGTTCATAAAAAGATTGTTTCAATCTTAGAAGACTCGAGGCAGCTCTATTCGCTGATTTTTTGTCGTATTCAGCTCTCAAAATCAGTAATTCATTCTCCAACCTTGGGTCACTTCCTGCATACACTTTTTCCTGAAGACTTTTTATTTTATGTTCCAATTTAGCTCTCTCCTCTCGAGTCTTCTTAGATTTTGATCCTGTATAACTAATAATATGTCCCCTAATAAAAGCTTTGAAAGCCTCCCACTTTACACATGCTGATGTTTGTGTAGTATTGATGTCAAAGAACTCGTCTATCTGTTTTTCTATATACTTGACAAATTCCTCATCCTGAAGCCATTTATGCTGAAATTGCCATCTACCTGATTCCTTTGTCAATTTTTTATCTACATATATTAGACAACAGGGTGCATGATCAGAGATCACGATGTTATCATAAAAGCAGTTTTGAATCTTGGACCTTAATTCTGTGGAAATCAAAAAATAATCAATACGTGAGAATGTCTTGTAGGTACTGGAATAACAAGAATAGGCTTTAACTTGTGGTTTCATTTCTCTCCATATATCTAACAATCTCAATTCTTTCATAAAATGATTAATAGTCATCCTACATCCAATGTGCGTACAATCCAGTCCTGTTGATCTATCCACACCTGGATTCAATGTACAATTAAAATCCCCTGCTATTATATGTTGCCCTGTAAGTGATGATAAGATGAGAAATAAATTAGCAAAGAACTTCTGATCATCTATATTGGGACCATATAAGTTCACAAGATTTATATTTTCTAATAGCAAAGAACCTTGAATGATTACATATCTTCCAAATTTGTCTCCAATTACATTTTTCACTTGAAAAGGAACTGATTTATGTATGAGAGTCATAACTCCCCTGGCTCGGGATGAAAATGAAGAGGTGAATACACTTCCCTGCCATCTACTCCTAATTCTTTTAACATCCTCCTCTATCAGATGAGTTTCTTGTAAAAACACAATTCTTGAACCCATGTCCTTTATTTTATTCATAACTTGTTTAAGTTTTTTTAAATTTTGTAGACCTCTGCAATTCCATGAAGTTAAATTAAGATTAACACTTTGGTCCATGATCAATAGAGAGTTTGGGATTACCTTGCAGTGTAAACATGCTCATACAGAGAAGCAAAAACATGAGTGGTTGAACATTCATCCTACAAACTACACACAAACAAATTTCCCCTTCCCACACTTGTGGCAAACCCCCCAAAATCAAAAGAAAAATTCTGTCTCCCGATATAGCCATCGACCGTTCCACACCCACGGGGAACAGCCTAAGCCACTCCTTCTTCATCCTCCCAATCACCCTAACTCTACTGCTTTTAATGACGTAACATTAACTCTCCTCTGTAGTTTTCCAACTTAACTCCAAAATTTTTAACAACTTTGTACATCATAGTTTTTTTTTTTTTTTGTTTTGTTTTTGTTTTGTTTTTTTAATATATAATACAATCTATATTTTGTAAACTTACTATTTACTTCAAGTCAGTCAGATGCCTGTGCAAATGCTTAATTATTCTACCTTATATTTTGTTCATGCTTAGCTCCCACCAGTCTCTTCTTCTTCTTTGATCTTCTTGATGAACTCCTGCGCCTCCTCTGGGGTCTTGAAGATGTGGGTTCTGCCCTCATACGTGGTCAGCAGTCTCGCAGGATAGATTACACCATGACGAATCCCAAGGTTGCGCAGCTCCTTACGTACGGGATCAAACTGCTTCCTCAATTGCTGGATTCCTGTGGCCAAATCTGGGTAGAACCGCACCTGCTGGTCCTGATGTTTAATCTCTCCTTTTTTAGCTCGTGCAGCGTTGAAGATCTTCATCCTGTCTCTGTTGCTAAGTAACTTCATAATTAAGGTCCTCGGCGGTCCCTTATCTCTCCGTGGGCCAATACGATGTGCTTTTTCCAGAATCACTGCTGATTGCAACTCCTCGCTGCCCAGCACCTCCGGAATCCACTTTTCCAGAAAGGAACATACGTCCCGACCTTCTGATTCCTCTGGAAGACCCACCAGCCTCAAATTATTCTGTCTCGACCGAGATTCCAAATCCAAAATATTATCTTCCAGAGATTTATTTTTTTTTTCCAAAGTGCGCACCTTTAATTGAAGACGGGTGACGTCATCTTCAGCACTAGCGAGACGGAGCTCCATCTGCGCCGTTCGTTCTACACAGTCACCCAATTCCTTTCTTATTCCTTCCAACGCTGTCATAATCCCATCAAATCTAGAGGAAAAGTCCGCTCTCATTGAACTCATGGCAGCCATCAGCGCATCTGCGCCATTCCCCGCAGATATCGCACCGTTGCCAGCCTCCTCCGCCATATATGGAGTTTTGTTTGCTGCGTCACAGACCTGAAAGTCCGTTAATTTGGACTGTTTCGGCGGCTCGCTTTTTCCTTTTCCTGGTTTTCCAGCCTTAGGCTTCGCCGACATATCCTCGCCCAAATGCTGGGATACGTTCTGTCCCAAATGAGAGAGTTATTTGCCGATTTTTTTTTTCCAGGAACAGAGCAGAGCGAGACACGTCCGTCCTACGTGGCAGCCATAACCGGAAGTCTCCGCGACCATTTTAACCGAGGCGCGCACCCCTGGGTGCGCGAGGGAGTGAACCGAGTCGAAAATGTGGCGGCGCCATGCAGCTGGGACTACCAGGCGAGGTCGGCCAGTTGACACGTCGCAGATTAGGGGGGGTACACCGTCACGTAAACCCCTTTCCTCCAGTCTTAACCCTGTTGGTCCAGATAGGAGCGCGCGCATGTCCGCGTCACTGCTTTGTTCCTCAGCCATGGCTGCGTAATCTATCCCTACGTGAATTGGGGCCGCGTACGCGTCCGTGTTGGCGAAGAGTTCTGCGGCTGAGGTAGTATAATCTGTCTCCTCGTGCTCTGGCGATGTCACAGCGCGAGAGAGGCAGTCTGCTACCCCGTTAAGTTTGCCTGCCACATGTCAAATGTCTGTGGTGAACTCTGAAATTGCAGCTAGCTGTCTTTGTTGCCTGCCTGACCATGGTTCTGAAATTTTAGCCATTGCAAAAGTGAGCAGTTTGTGGTCTACAAAAGCCGTGAAACACCACCCTTCTAACCAGAACTGGAAGTGGCGGATGGATAAATGAAGCGCTAGCAGCTCCCTGTCAAAAGTGCTGTATTTGCGCTCGGTTTGGTTTAAAGATTTGCTAAAAAATGCTAAAGGTTGCCAGGTTCCGCCAACATGTTGTTCCACGACTGCCCCTATGGCCAGGTCTGAAGCGTCTGTGGTTAACGCTATGCGGGCCGAGGGATCGGGGTGAACCAACAATGTGGCATTCGCTAGAGCACTTTTTACTTCCGCGAAGGCGCGTTCGCGCTCCGGGGTCCATTCGACCGCGTTGGAAGGCTTTTGTTTTCTGAGCGCGGCATACAGGGGCTGCATGAGTTGAGCTGCGCGGGGGAGGAAACGGTTGTAAAAATTCACCATTCCCAAAAATTCTTGCAGCGATCTGACCGTTTGTGGTCGTGGAAAATTTTTTATCTCGCGGACTTTGTCTGGCAATGGGACTGCCCCCTCTGGTGAAACTCTGTTTCCCAAAAAATCAATTTGTGACACGCCGAATCGGCATTTGGCTAGGTTGATTATTAACCCGTGCTCTTCTAGTCTCTGAAAAACTGTAGCGAGGTGTTGTTCGTGTTCTTCCTCTGACGGGCTGGCTACCAGCATATCGTCGAGGTAGACGAACACGAAGGGGAGGTCGTGTAATACCGCGTCCATCATACGCTGAAAAGTTTGAGCAGCGCCTTTGAGGCCGAACGGCATTCGCAAAAATTCAAAAAGACCAAAAGGGGTTATTACAGCCGTTTTAGGAATGTCTTCCGGGGGGCGCTCGTGCGCAGTAATGGAGTAGACGTGTTTCCACGAGGCTCCGTCGCAGACTTCTAAATTTTGTTTATTTTTGCTACATCTACTTACCAACTTTTTGCCTACTTATCGTCAGAGCTGTTTCTAACTAACCTCCAATCGTGCCACCCAAGAGAGACGAGGTAAAACCATCAAATTCAGCCTTGGCTAGCGCTAGCAACGAAGCTATATTAGCTGCAGTTAACAAATATGGCGCTGAGCTAGCTAAAGTTTCAGCGCAGATGGAAGAGTTGAAAAAGTCCGTGGAGGGTCGCTTAAGCACAGTGGAGACGCATTTGGGCACATTACAGAATGAACATAATCAGACTGAACAACGCTTGGATAGAATGGATGTGGCACTCTCCGACGCAGATGTTCGCATCACGGCACTGGAAGCTAGCTACCGTGAGTTGCAGGTGGAAAATAGTCGGCTTAAGGCTAAGCTAAATGACTTGGAGGGGCGCTCGCGTAGGTTAAACATCAGGATCGTGGGGATCAAAGAAGGAGAAGAGAAGGGCAATCCCACGGAGTTTGTGACACGACTGCTACCGGAGCTGCTTGGCCTGAATAACCTGACCAAGCCCATTAAAATTGACCGTGCCCACCGCAGCCTCAAACCTAAGCCTCCGGACAACGAGCGCCCACGGATGATCATCGCCAAAGTCCACAATGACTGCGACTTGGCCAATATTTTTAAACTCAGCAGACAACAGGGTCCACTCCGTTATCAAGGCAACAAAGTGTACATCTTCCCGGACTACACGGCGGAGGTTGCATCAAGCCTTTAACAACGTCAAGAAGAAGCTGACTGATGCCGGCGCCAAGTGTTCTCTACGGTTTCCAGCCAAACTTCAGGTCGTCCACAACAGAGAAGTTAAAGTGTTTAACACTCCGGCGGATGCAGAGAGGTTTGCCAACTCCCTGACTGACAGTGTATAACTGGCGAAGTGCACATTGTTTAAATTATACAGCTGTTGACGCCACTCTAATACTGCACTTTATTCTGCCTCGCCCTTTTTTGATGGCATACTCCAAGTTAATTATATTGTCTCTGTGTGTAGCTTTCTTTCAGTTAATTGATTTACATTAGAAGACTGCGCGGTTCCATTGGTGGTCTGCTGAAACGCAAAATTGTGTCCGTTACCCAGCAGTCTCCCAAGTATTAGTGGGTTTTGCCGCTTTGTTCCTGTTTTTTGCGGCGCTAAGGGAATGGGTTTTTATAATATGTTTTTCTTTTTTAATTTGTTCTTTGTTTGGTTTGTTTTGCCTGCCAGTGTAGCCATTTACTGCCTAAGCCCATATATTTTTTTTAAATTTAATTTTTGAATGCAAGCTGGTTCTTCTGGATCAGGTGTGAGTCATCTCACGTTTACATCAAGGAATGTCTTCCGCTCGAACGGGGACTTGGTGATAGCCGCGGACCAGGTCTATTTTAGAAAAAAATGTGCGCACCCGCCAGATGTAGTGAAAAATCTTGGATGTGAGGGATTGGGTAGCGGTCATGCGCTGTCACATTGTTTAATCTGCGGTAATCGCCGCAAGGTCTCCAAGAACCGTCGGTTTTCGGGACCATGTGTAGTGGTGATGCCCAAGGGCTTTTCGAGTGCCTAATAATGCCTAATTTTTCCAGGCTGGCAAACTCGTCCGGTGCTATGGCGAGCTTGGTCGCGTCTAAGCGCCGAGCTATGGCAAACACAGGTGGGCCTGTTGTGGGAATGAAGTGTTCAACCCCGTGTTTCGCTACTGTTGCTGAAAATTTTGGAAGTGTGAGTGCTGGAAATTGGGTGAGGAGTTGGTCAAACTTACCTCCTGCTGTAGTGACGCTGGCTTGCACGGGTGGTGGAGAAACTCGAGCTGAGCAGGGGATAGAAGCAAATGATAGTGCATTAACCAAGCGTCTATTTGCAAGATTGACTAATAACCCATGTGCACACAAAAAGTCGGCGCCCAACAAGTTAAAACTCACTGCAGCTATAATAAATGTCCATCTATAGTTGCGGCCGTGGATGAGAAGAGGCAGGTCCCTTTCACCGAAAGTGTCGATGATCGAGCCGTTGGCTGCCATTGCTCCGTTTCCCCGGGGTCCCATGGCCCGGTCTGCAGGGGAAGGGGTGATGAAGCTCACCTGACCTCCGTTGTCGATGAGGAACCGTCTCCCGGTGCGTCCGTCAGTCACATAAAGCAGCTTATTTGTCTCGCCAAGAGCCGTAGCTGCTAACCGTTTCTTGAATTTGCAGGGGGGCACGCATTTGTGTGCCCTCTCGGCGAAACGTTGATGAAAATAGCAGAGGTCGTTCCGCTTGCTGCGTCTTGGTCGCGTCGCTGCCATAGTGGGCGGGCTCTGCTCCGCTGTCTGCGGTTTTCCGCTGCTCTGGGCCTCCGCGCTGAAATCTGCAGATGCTGCTGTGGCCATCTGATCGCCGCAGGCGTTGATGAGCCGCTGCGCTTCTCGGGCCAGCGCACGGAAGTCCTGCTGGGTGCTGCACCGCATGTTGGTCAGTGTCCCTCTCATGTGTGGCGGCAGAGTGCTGAGGAAGATATGCTGGAAAAGGAAGTTGTCGTTGTCCGCTTCCTTAAGCTGCAGCATGTCCTCCATGAGGGCCCTTGGTCTGCATCCTCTGTGGCCGTAGATCGCCAGAATCTTCTCTGCTCTCTCCTCGGCTGAGGGGACGAAGTTCTCAGTGATGGTCGCCTTTAGTTCCCTGTATTTGTCGTGGGCGGGCGGTTGTTGAATTACGCTCCGCGCGCATCTATGCGTGGCGGCGTCGAGTTTGGCGACGATGTGGTAAAACTTTGTCTCGTCCGCCGTTATGCCCGCCAGTGCAAACTGAGCCTCAGCTTGCTGGAACCACGAGCTTGGGTCGTTTTGCCAGAACTCTGGCAGCTTGACGGTGATGGCGCTTGTGTGGGCCGTCTCTGATGTGTCCGCCGGGTGAGAACGCCTTTCTTCTGTCCTCACGGCGGAGCTGGGGAAGGTGCTCGGTTGAGCCCTCTCTGCGGATTCTGTCGTGGGGGAACGTCTTCCATCCGTTCCCCTGTCTGCATGGGCGACGGCGCTTGCCTGGGTCGCCTCCGATGAGTTCGTCGCGGGAGAACGTCTCTGTTCCATCCTCACGTCTGGTCACCAGTGTAGGGAGCTTGAAATGAAGAAGCGATGTGATTTTATAAATCAAGATTTATTATCAGCTTCACCTCCCTAACATGTCTCATCTAGATGCAGAAACAGAATGAGAGGTCGATCGCAGTCAGACCTTCATACTTATACCCACACTCAACAAAAGACATTGCATGTCAAAGCTGACATCCCGCATTAACATAATCCCCCACCATTGTCCTCCATCTCCTCCACCTGACCCTGGGTGGTCAGGAAGTTCGATCCGGTCTCCACCGCTGCGACTCCGTCTGTTCTTTGATCCTCGCCGGCGGTTGAGACCTCCTGTCCTGTTCTGAGGCGTGAGGTCATTCCACATATGTAATCACTAAACATTCTAATATGACTATACATATGTAGGTATGGGATATATGATTAATATAAGCCACAAGAGCATTATTTTGATTTGATCGAATAAAGTTCCTATGCTGAAGATATTTAAAAAAATGTGTTCTATTAAGATTAAATTTGATCCTCAGTTCTTCAAAAGACATTATGTTATCTGAACATGACAAATATAAGTCTTGAATCTTTTGAATCCCTTTTAAATTCCATACTTTAAATACAGCATCCGCTCTCCCTGGTTTAAAATATTGATTACCCCATATTGGGCTGAATTGTGACAGTGTGGTTCTTTTAAATATTTTTTGGTTTCACACCATATTTTGATCATATGCTTTACAAATGGATTTTTAACTTGTTTCTGTAATTTTTTTGCCGAGTCTGAGTATATGAATATGGGAAGAGGTAAAGGTAAATTGTATGATTCCATTTCAGTCCAGTGAGGGAGATCATTTGATGAAAAATAATATGTCATAGACCTCAGTTGTGCTGACCAGTAATACAACATAAAGTTTGGACATTTCAGACCTCCACGATCAAATGGTAAATATAGTAAGGACAGACGTAATCTAGCCTTCCTATTGTTCCATATAAATTCCACTAACTTTTTTTTTAATTCTTGAGAATAGATCTGAAGGTGGTGGTAAAGGAATGTATTGAAATAAATAAAGTATCTTGGGTAAGATATTACTTTTAAGTATATTAATTCTCCCAATCATCGACATTGGTAGTGACATCCATCTCTGAAGTAACTCATTAATGTCTGTCATTAAGGCTTCATAGGTGGCACTGGCGACTGAACCTAGCTTAGGCACAATTTGAATTCCTAAATATTTAAACTGATTTACAACTTTGAATTGATTTACCTCAGGAGCTGGGTGATTTCTCTGGGTCTCATTTAGCATTAATATTGAAGATTTAGTTTTATTTATTTTATATCCTGATATTTCCCCAAAATTCTTTATTAAATTCAACAAGGTCGGAATTGATTTTTTAAGATTCAACATAAACAAAATTATGTCATCGGCATACAGGGAGATTTTATGTTCTGTTGGTCCTACTCTAATTCCACTTATTTGTGGACGTAAACGTACTGCCATCGCTAAAGGTTCAATTGCCATAGTAAACAGTAAAGGTGAAAGTGGGCAGCCTTGTCGACATCCTCTATTGATATTTATTGATTTTGAGATATTGCTGTTAGGATTTCTGCTGTAGCATTATTGTATATTATCTGAACCCATTTTATGAAATTATTTCCAAGTCCAAACCTTTGTAGGACTTCAAAAAGAAAGGGCCATTCGACCCTATCAAAGGCCTTTTCGGCGTCTAATGATAGGAGAGCTGTATCCGGTGCTTCTTTATTAGAATAGATAATATTAAATAGTCTTCTTACATTATGGAAGCCTTGTCTTCCCTTTATAAAGCCATTCTGATCTCGGTTAATAATATTTGGTAATATTTCTTGTAGTCGTCTTGCTAAAATTTTACAGATTATCTTAAGGTCAGCATTTAATAGGCTTATTGGTCTCATATTTTCACATTTATTAGAGGGTTTACCTGGTTTTGGCAACAGTATAATTAAGGCATTATTCATATATAGTGGTAAATTACTATTTTGAAATGCTTCTAAAACCATTTCCAAAAATGGCTTTATTAATTTATTCTTAAATTTTTTTATACAGGTCAACTGGAAGACCATCTGGTCCTGCACTTTTTCCTGATTTCATATTATCAATGGCTATCCCAACTTCTTCTTGACTAATTTTAGACTCCAGTATCTCCCTGTTTTCATTTGGAATACACGGTATAGATAATCCGTCCAAAAACCCATTTAGTTTTGTTAAGTCAGTTTCATTTTTTGTATCATATAGTTTTTCATAATAATCTCTAAAGGCACTGTTAATTTCTAAAGGATCTACAACTGCCTGTCCGTTACTTATAATACTGGTAATTGGTGTTTTAAATTCTAATTGTTTAATCTGCCATGCCAATAATTTCCCTGATTTTTCACCTTGTTCATAAAAAGATTGCTTCAATCTTAGAAGACTCGAGGCAGCTCTATTCGCTGATTTTTTGTCATATTCAGCTCTCAGAATCAGTAATTCGTTCTCTAATTTTGGGTCACTTCCTGCATACACTTTTTCATGGAGAATTTTTATTTTATGTTCCAATTGGGCTCTCTCCTCTCGAGTCTTCTTAGATTTTGAACCTGTATAACTAATAATATGCCCCCTAATAAAAGCTTTGAAAGCCTCCCACTTTATACATGCTGATGTTTGTGTCGTATTGATATCAAAGAACTCATCTATCTGTTTTTCTATGTACTTAACAAATTCCTCATCCTGGAGCCATTTATGCTGAAATTGCCACCTACCTGGTTTCTTTGTCAATTTCTTATCTACATATATTAAACAGCAGGGTGCATGATCAGAGATCACAATGTTATCATAGAAACAGTTTTGAATCTTGGACCTTAATTCTGTGGAGATCAAAAAATAGTCAATACGTGAGAATGTCTTGTAGGTATTAGAATAGCAAGAGTAGGCTTTAACTTGTGGTTTCATTTCTCTCCATATATCTAGCAATCTCAGTTCTTTCATAGAATGATTAATGATCATCCTGCATCCATTGTGCGTACAATCCAGTCCTGTTGATCTGTCTATACCGGGATTCAATGTACAATTAAAATCCCCTGCTATTATATGTTGCCCTGTAAGTGATGATAAAATAAGAAATAAATTAGCAAAGAAGTTTTGATCATCTATATTGGGACCGTATAAGTTCACCAAATTTATATTTTCTAATAACAAAGATCCTTGGATGATTAGATATCTTCCTAATTTGTCTCCAATTACATTTTTCACTTGAAATTTGACTGATTTATGTATGAGAGTCATAACTCCCCTGGCTCGAGATGAAAATGATGTGGTGAACACACTTCCCTGCCATCTTCTCCTAATTCTTTTTACATCCTTCTCTATTAGATGAGTTTCTTGTAAAAACACAATTTTTGAACCTATGTCTTTTATTTTATTCATAACTTGTTTAAGTTTTTTTTAAATTTTGTAGACCTCTGCAATTCCATGAAGTTAAATTAAGATTAACGCTTTGGTCTATGATCAATAAGGAGTTTGAGATTACCTCGCAATATAAACATGCTCATACAGAGAAGCAAAAACATGAGTGGTTGAACATTCATCCTACAAACTACACACAAACAAATTCCCCCTTCCCACATTCGTGGTAATCCCCCTAAAATCAAAAAAAAATTCCGTCTCCCGCTATAGCCATTTACTGTCCACACCCGCGAGGATCAGTCAAAACCACTCTTTCTCCTCTCAATCACCCTGACTCTACTGCTTTTAATGACATAACATTATCTCTCTTCTGCAGTTTTCCAACTTAACTCCAAAATTTTATAGCAACTTTGTACATCATAGGTTTTTTTTTTGTTTTGTTTTTTTTTATATAATACAATCTATATTTTGTAAACTTGCTATATGGTTCAGATTAGTCAGATGCCTGTGCAAATACTTAAATATTCTACCTTTATATTTTGTTCATGCTTCATGCTTAGCTCCCACCAGTCTCCTCTTTGATCTGCTTGATAAGCACCTGCGCCTCCTCAGGGGTCTTGAAGGTGTGGGTTCTCCCTTTATATGTGACCAGCAGTCTTGCCGGATAAATCACTCCATGACGAATCCCGAGGTTGCGCAGCTCTCTACGGGCGGGGTCAGACTGTTTCCTTAATTGTTGGATTCCTGTGGCCAGATCTGGGTAAAACCACACCTGTTGATCCTGATATTTAATTTCTCCTTTAGCTTGCGCCGCGTTGGAGATCATCATCTTGTCTCTGTAGCTGAGGAACTTCATAATCAGCGTCCTCAGTGGTGCCTTATTATCTCTCAGTGGGCCGATTCGGTGGGCGCTCTCTAAGACGACCGATGACTGCAGCTCTGCGTTGTTCAGCGCTTCTGGAATCCACTTTTCCAAAAAGGAACATGGGTCCTGTCCCTCTGTTCCCTCCGGGAGGCCCACCAGCCTCAGATTGTTCCGTCTCGACTGGGATTCTAAGTCCAGGGCACTATCTTCCAGACGTTTATTTTTTAATTCCAATGTGCGCACCTTTAATTGTAGGCCGGTGACGTCATCCTCAGGGCTGGAAATTCGGAGCTCCACCTGCGATACTCACTCCATACAGTCACTTATTTCCTTCCTCATTCCTTCTATCGCTGCTATAATCCCATCAAATTTAGCGGAAAAGTCTGCTCTCATTGCGCTAATGGCAGCGAGCACCGCACCTGTGCCCTCGCCAGCAGTCACCGCTCCGCCGCTAGCTTGCTCCGCCATATCTGGAGATTTTTCTGCTTCGTCACGAACGTGGAAGTCCGTTAACTTGGACTGTTTCGGCGGTTCACTTTTTCCTCCACCTAATTTCCCAGCCTTAGGCTTTACCGGCATATCCGCGCCCAAACGCTGGGATAGATTTTGTTCCAATTGGGAGAGTTATTTGCCAACTTTTTATTTTTAGTAGCAGAGCAGAGTGAACCACGTCTTCCTACGTGGCCGCCATAACCGGAAGTCCAAAACCTTCCTTTTTGATATAGCCTATAGTTAGGATGGGATCAGGTGCAACTGAACCCTCCCTTAGTTATGCTGCTAATAGGTTTAGACAGCCGGGGGACCTCCAGCAATGCACTGGGCTTCACTCCTTTCTTCACTCTCAATGAAATATTTTTGTTGGTCAATAGCATCTGTTTGTTCTCACCGACAGATTGAGTCCCCGCTGTGTTGTTTGCTCTGTCCATGTCTGTTCTTTTGTTCTTCTTCTCTGTCCCCTCACCCCCTTGCCAGTCGCAGCAGATGACTGCCCCTCCCCGAGCCTGGTTTTGCTGGAGGTTTCTTCCTGCTAAAAGGGAGTTTTTCCTCTCCACCTTGGCAAGTGCTTGCTCACAGGGGATCACCTGATTGCTGGGGTCTTTCTGCAATTGTGGGGGTTTCCCCTACAGTTGAAAGTGCTATGAGATGACTGTTGTTGTGAAATGGCGCTATATAAATAAAGTTGAATTGAACTGAATTGAAATTTACGGCTGGCGAAGGTGGCTCGCTCGCTTGTCCTTTTGCAGCATCCTGGTTGCTATTTTGTCTTCTCTCGGTCATTTTATTTTTCCCCCTCACATCCAGAAACTGTTATGATTATGAAAGAGTATGCCTACTTGAAACAGATGGTGAATATGAGGGCAGTTTGTAAAAGATTTCCCCCGACCCACTGCCAGTTACTGGAGGCTGAAATTGTACATGTATAACAATACTTATCTCTATAGGCCATGTGGTAATTTTCTGCTCTGAACTCTTAAGAGTTTCTGTTTTACAGGTGCTAAGGTGGAGTAAGGTGTAATAATGGAGCCAGTTGAATGCAGAGCGGTCATCAGGTTCCTGTATTTGAGAAGTCGCACACCACGGGAGGCATTCGATGAGATGAAAGAGACTTATGGGAAGAATGCCCTATGGTATAGCATAGTCAAGCACTGGCGCCAATAGTTCAAGTGTGATCAGACATCGGTGGAAATGGCACCCATTTTCAGGTGACCACAGTGCTCTGGTGGAGGCCACCATTTTGGGCCATTTACCAACTAGCCCAAGATGTCAAGATCAGTGTGGGGTCTGTGGAAAAAAAATTGCATGTGCGCATATGGAAGTTGTCAGGAAGACAGATTCACCAGTTCCTCACACCTTTCCAGAAGCAGGAATGAGTCAAATGCTCCCACACACTTTTGGCCATGTGCCAAGAAAACAAGGAGGGCTTCTTCGACAGACTACTCATGCAGGACAAAACATGGGTCCATCACTATGATCCAGAGACTGAAGCCCAGTTGAAGCAATGGAACCATTATAACTCATCATCTCCAAAGAAGGCATGTGTCCATTGCTCGGTGGCCAAGGTCATGCTCATGCTCTTTTAGGACCAGGATGGAGTATTGATGATGGATTTCCTCTCTAAGAGTACCACAATTACCAGGACTTCACTTCACTACTGCAGAAATCACGGGAGGCCAGCCAAGAGGCGTGACACGCTGACCAAAGGTGTCCGCTTCCTGCAAGACAACACCCTGGTTCACAACTCACACGTTGCCCAGACAGAAGCATAGTCTCTCCCAACACTGCACCATCTGGCTTCTGACTTCTACATCTTTCCAACCATGAAATCACTTTGATGGGCAAGCACTTCCAAGATGATGAAACATTGATTTCCAAGGTCAAACCATGACTTCTGATGCAACCTGCAGACTTCTACAGGTGAGGTCTCACCAGTTGCATAAAGCGATGGGAAAAATGTGTCACCCTTGGTGATACCTACGTAACAAGAGAAATAACTGTGTCAAGTTTGGTTCCTCTTCGTCCATGGGAAATGAGACAGGGGAAATCTTTAACAAGCAGCCCTTGCACCCCCCCAAAAAAAGAAAAGACTAGAAGGCAACAGTATATAGACGTGCTGTCCTTTCATATTTTATACACTCTAGTGAGATAAATACATGTTGCCATCTGATTGCCTAAGTAATGCCAAGTGAATAATTAAGCAGTTAGTAAACCCAAGATGATGAGCTTGTTCTTTTATTTATGGGTATTCCAAAAGATTTCATGTAATTAAATAAGCCCCAGCAGCTACTGTGGGTACCGTCTGATTCCCTTGACACAAGAGTGCTTATGAGGCACAAAAAATCTTTTATTTGGGTCATCTGGGACCTCGGTGAAATTTGTGTCCTTGTTGTTCGGCTAAGGTTGTGTCTACGGAAATGGGAATGTACCAAGGTGATGATGAGCGGGATGCATTTTGGATTAGGAAGGAGAGAAATCGGGACATCAGAGAAAATCTTATCTCTAACCAACACACCCTTCTTGACTCAGCCGGTGGGACAGCTTGTGTTTGTGCGTTAACCTGATGTTCTTCACCCTCTTTCCTCATGCAGCCTAAAAAGAAAAAATACCAACCAAAGCGGGTGTATTAATGCTTGTCTGTTGAAAAGGAGCTGTAGCAGCACAACGCAACCATATACTCTCTGTCTTTCGCTCCTGGAAAGGACGCATAGTCATTTTCAGAGTAATTATCTTTAAACTGTGGAGCAATAATACTCAGACCAGAGGCCTCTGTCTGCGCAGAGGATTGACAGACTTTCTTTTAATTTTACTCCAAATTGCTCAGCCTTGTTAAGGCTCATTGATCTTGAGATCAGGTTATTGTAACAATAAAAAAAGTGCTGAAAGCCATACTCGATTCACTGGACACTTTGGACTCCAAAAAAGGCCAACAAATGGCAACAATGTCAGGACGGAAGCTGACTCAGATTGTCTGAAGGGCACCCACTTTTTTCACAAGTATGCAAATGTAATGACCCCCACCACCACCACCACACACACACACACACACACACACACACACACACACACACACACACACACACACACACACACACACACACACACCACCAAGCTTTGATTTTTTTTCCTGTAAATTTACAACTTTATTCTCTTATATATTTTTTTTTTTTGGTAACTATGGTGGCCTGGGAAATTGGGTGACTAACAGAGTTAGCGTAGCAATGGTGGTTTTTATAGCTCTTCTTTGTAAATCTAGTCACCCCACTAGTCACCCGTGTTCTCAGTTGGTTTATGAATCAGTGGATTATTTTGTGTCATTCTGGCTATTTTTTTTTAAATAAAAGTGAGAATGTAATCTCACTGATAGCAGGCCTAGTTTGTGTTAAGTTAGCAGAGCTAGCAATGAAATCGTTCAGGGTTGTTTCTGAGGTTATGATACATCAGGAAGTGGTCCTATCCTGCTGACCACT
Organism: Pholidichthys leucotaenia; assembly: GCA_020510985.1. Lineage (NCBI taxonomy): Eukaryota > Metazoa > Chordata > Actinopteri > Cichliformes > Pholidichthyidae > Pholidichthys > Pholidichthys leucotaenia. Next base: position 132,575,007 of record CM035843.1, read on the forward strand.
CAAACCACACACCCCCTTCTCCAATAGACTTCTTGCACACTGTAGAGTGACATACTTCCTGTTATGTAGGAATAATAGAGAACGGAGAGCAACTGCCGTTGAACACTGAACTCCCTTTATTGAACTGCACAGCACAATACATATCCCAGCCATAGCACGCCTTACGTCATCAACCCCCCAACCCTCGGCTGAGCTACGGCAAGTCCCGAGCCACAATTCCCATATGTAACACCCCCCCCCCCCCACAAAGTTCCAGGAAACGCCCCCAGTTCACTAAACCAACAAACACAGAACCCGGCACCCAAACAACACCATCATTTTTTTTTTATGTACACAAATATGTATAAACAGATGCACTCCTTGGGTGTCTGAGTAGACTGTCAGTACACCTGGCCAAGTTGGAGCAAATTATTCTGCCGCTAGATCCAACTGGCATCAAACATGATGGTTCAGATAACATAGTCCTCCAGGTACCCAGGCTTCCAACGAATTCTAGCCGGCCGGCCCGCAGAAGGGGACCCTGCACCTGGCACTGTTGGCCTAGTCTGTGGGCCCTCATCAAGCAGGACCCCCCAGTCCCAGCTCTCACTAAAGCGTCCCGCAGTGGGCTCAGCCCTCTGCCCTGGTGGCGACCTCTTCAGTCTACTGGCATGCCACCGGGATCCATCATCCAGTTCAAACGTGTCCGAGCCCCTCTTCCGTGTGATCTGCCGTGGCCCTGTCCACAGTGGTTGGAGCTTGTAAGTGCGGACAGGATGCTTGATCCACACCCGGTCCATCTCATTCAGTCCATGGTCCCTCGCCCTGTGTTTCTGGTCGAACCTCTGCTTCATTCTGCATTGTTGTCTGGTGACCCAGTCCTGCACTGCCTCCGTTCCTTCCTGAGAACTTGTCACCGACGGTCTCAGCCAACCCACTGGCAAAGGTAGCTCATGCCCCAGCATGAGGGCCGCCGGGGAACTGCCGTCGTGGCATGAACAGACGCCCTATAGTGCAGCAGTGTGTTATGTAGAGCATCTGCCGATGCAAAACCATCCGCCAGGTGAGCTCTCAGTCCATTTTTTAATGTCTTATTAAAGCACTCAACACCTCCATTAGCCTGCGGGTGATAGTACACCATCTTGACGTGTTCAACTCCTCTGTCGCTCATGAACTCCTCAAAAGCTCCAGAGATGAACTGTGGTCCGTTGTCTGTGGTAATCGTGTTCGGGGTTCCCCACCCAGCAAACAGGGATGCCAAGAATCCAGTGACCACTTCCATTGTGACAGAGTTGGTTGGAAGCACCTCTGGCCACTTTGAGAACACATCATATACCATGAGGAGGAACCGGCTATTCGAAGGTGCCGCATGAAGTTCACTACAGACATCCAACTCAATGTGTCTCCAAGGCCCTCCCGGGAACGGCACTGGCCGCAGTGGTGGGGGAAGTGGTCCGCCAGTCTTACCCCTCTCCAGGCACGGTACGCAGTGCTTCACTATGGCCTCAATGTCCTTATCAATGCCTGGCCACCAGACAGAGTCCCTACTGCATTGCTTTACCTTGACCACTCCCAGATGACCCTTGTGCAACATTGCCAGGACCCATGCCCTCAGGGCCGACAGGATCAGGGTGCATTGCCCTCTGGCCACGCACACTTCGTTCCAGCAGCTCAGTTCATCCTTGAATGGATGATAAGGTGCCAACCCAATCTGCACCCTCTCTGGCAAACCCTCTCTGATCGTTGAGCACAGTTCCACCAGCACTGGGTCCCGCTCTGACTCCTCCTTGAGTTCCTGAGGGGATACTATCTTATGGAGGGTTCCGTAAGAGCGTGTGGACCAGGTCCGTCTCACCTGGGTCACTGTCACCGACATCTGGTTGGGAGGAATTGACCGTGGCGCAAGACAAGAGGTCCACCACGATGTTATCTTTGCCTGGGGGAACTTGGTGGTGAAATTATAAGCTCTCAGTCTTTCTGACCACTTATGGATCCTCAGCAGTCTGTGCCCTGACCCTGCAAAGTTGTGAGGGCCCAGTGGTCTGTCCGTAGGGTGAAGTGGCACCCATAGAGGTAAATGTTCCACCTCTCACACGCCCAGACGCAGGCTAGCCTCTCCCTCTCACCCACGACATATTTTTGCTCCGCTGCTGAGAGGGACCGTGATGCGAACACCACTGGGTGCTCCATGCCATCCGACACCTGAGACATGACTGCCCCCAGCGCCGAACCTGATGCGTTGCAGGTCACAATGGTCTCCCGATTGGGGTCGAAATGGACCAGCACCGGTGGAGAGGTGAGCTGCTGCTTCAACTTGATGACTGCCACCAAGCAGGCTGGGGTCCACACCCATGGCGCATCCTGCTTCAATAGAGCTCGGAGGGGCTCAGTTGTCTCTGGATAGCAAGGGATGAACCGTCCATAGAAGTTGACCATGCCCAGAAATGACGAGATCTGAGGTGGCGTGGAAGGATCCGGGATGTGCAGAACCACCTCCACGTTTGAATGTAGCGGTTGGAGCCCTCTTCCTATGAGCTGGAACCCCACAAACTCTATGGCGTCCGCTGCGAAGATACACTTCTCGCCATTCAGGGTAACCCCATGATCCTGGAGTTTTGTCAGGACCCTCTCCAGCCTCTCATCGTGTTCTCCCCGTGACGCACCATGCACCACAATGTCGTCTAAGTAAGCCACCACACCCTTGAGACCGGCCAGCATCATCGACATCACCTTTTAAAAACAACTGGGTGCGGGACACCATGGTGATAGCAGCTTAACGCTGAAGCTCACAGACCCAATCCAGGAAAATACCTTGAAAATCAGATTTAACGGATTTTTGGAAGAGTGAAAATCAAAAGACAAAGTCATCATGCCTAAAGGAAAACAGAAGAAATCGACTTTTACCAGGCCAGCACACGCATCGGCCGAAGAATCCGATCCGGAGGATTTCCATTCAGAAGACGAGGAGCTGAATGAAGCTAGCAAAAAGGTTAGCTTGAAAATGATATATAAAGAATTAAGACGATTTCGCCGAGAGTGTTGGGCCGAATTTCGTGAAATCAAAGAAGAAATAAAAAGGACGAACAGCAGAGTGGACCAGGCCGAGGAACGAATCTTGGAAGCAGAGGAAAGAATAAAAGGGCTGGAAGACGTCGTGTTCGATCTACACAATAGACAGTCAAGACTGGAGGCTAAGCTAACCGGCCAAGAAGGCAGACTAAGAAGAGACAACATAAGAATTCATGGTCTGAAAGAAGGAGTTGAGGATGGTTTCACCACAATGGCGGCATGCGTGGAATCCTTATTGAGAGAAAAGTTGGATATTCCCCAATCCACCGACTTGAAGATAGAAAGTGCGCACCGTACATTAGCCCCTAGGCCGGCGGCGGAAGCGCCACCAAGATCGGTGGTGGTGAGGTTTTCCAACTTCAAAATAAAAGAAGAGGTTGTAAGACTGGCTTGGCAGAAAAAAGGATTTATGCACCAAGAGAGAAAAGTTTTCATGGAACACGACTACGCCCCGGAGGTCCTTAAAAAGCGTCGGGAATACAACGACGCTAAAAAGGTACTACGAGAGAAAAAACTGCGCTTTCAGACACCATTCCCGGCGAAGCTGAGGGTTTTCTACGGTGACGAGACATGTCTCTATAACTCGGCGGAAGAAGCAACCTCGGATATGGCGAGAAGAGGACTCCCGGTAACGGTGTTTAAACCCGCAGCAAACCCGATTGAAAGAATCAAGGCTCAATCGTGGTCCACACAGAGACCCTCAAAATCCTCGGGCCAACAGCGGGAAACCCAGCGCCAGAGCTACAAGGAAAAACTGGCCGTCTTCAGGAGGGAATAACGATTTTTTTTAGTCATTCTGCACATCCAACCCCCCTCCTACAAGGTAACAAACATTAAAGGAGATGCAGAATCAGCATGTGGTAAAACACTTAATGGATCAGTCATAATACTAGAAACAAATGTCTTTTTTTTTTTTTTTTAAAGGGAAGAGAAAGAAGGAAAAAAAAACTTGTTAAAATAGAAATGTGACAATGATCCACATGTTCTCTCCACACTAACAAATACTGTATTAACGTGAATGTTTGCTGTGATGGTGGAGGGAGGGTGCACACAACTCCATAGGGTATAGGCATAAAAAGGGAGAAAAAAAAATTCATTACAAGTTCGGATTGGGATCTGAAATTCACGTTAAAAACATGGGACAACTTACAGGGGTAAGAGAGGGCCCTCAGCACGTAACGGAATCTGAGGAATTTCCCTCAGAGCCTACACACCATCAAGGCTCTTCCAGGGTCTCTAAAAAGACCTCAGCTCAGGAAGTTCTTTTGTCAGTTTTTTGTTTTAAAGTTTTATACACTATGTTCTTAATGTTTTTTATGTTCTTAATGTTCTTTCAGTTTCTGAGTAGCATAAAAAAAGGCCACCACACTGTTATACTAAATAAGACAACACAATGGAGAAACAGGGTGTAACCAAAATAATCTCATATAATGTAAAAGGGACCCTGAATCCAGTTAAAAGATCCAAGATTCTAGGCAAAATGAAAAAAGACAAAGCAGGAATAATATTTTTACAAGAAACCCACCTAACAGACGTGGAGCACACTAAACTCAATAGACAAGGGTTTAAAGTCCTCGGACGGTGACATTTTTTTATTGAACCAATAAACTGATTGTATGAAAATATTCCATTCTGGCCATTCCCGTGATTTAAAATGTGTCACCAGCCTCCATAAATGACTTCATTTGTTAATAGCCCATATTTCACTTAGTGATGCTGCAGTACCGCCATCTCTCGATAGGGGCGTGCAGCAGTGACGTCAGGTCAGGGAGAAACAGGAAATGGCTGCAGGAAATGGATGATAACCTGCCTGCAGAAATGGCTGAACGACAGCAGAGTGATTCGGACAGCGATTATTTTATCGAGTATGACGACCGCAATATAAGTGATGATATTGAAACTGACGAATCTGATGA
>CM035843.1:132582470-132624521 GCA_020510985.1 Pholidichthys leucotaenia
AGGAAATCATACTTCAATAGCGCATTGTCACCTTATGCGACATTTGTTGACACCAAAACATGTGCGGTTCAAATTAGCTCGTCTCACACACAAATTTAAGATATGATTTAGCGATATTGTAATTTCGTCTGGCCGAGGCCTTTAAAATGATCTCTTCATCTTCATATAAGTCAGGGAGGAGGAGGGGAGTAGCGACATTGATCTCAACCAAAATTATATTTGAAAAAAAAATCAGAACACAAAGATAAAGAAGGGAGATACAGTTTGGTACTTGGGCGGCTAGAGGGAGAAGATATCACCCTGCTGAATGTATATGCACCTCCAGGGGCTAACTGGAAATTTTGTAAAAATGTATTTGACCTAATGATAACTAAAGCCCAAGGTTTAGTGATATGTGGTGGAGACTTCAACCTAAGACTGAATCCATACCGGGATGCATCAGGTAATTTTCCTCATCAAAATAACACTCAAAGTAAGAAAACTCGGATGCTACTAAAAGAAATGGGAATCTGTGATGTGTGGAGGGGATTCAACTCCAGTGTAAAAGATTATACATTTTACTCAGCACCACATTCATCATATTCAAGGATTGACTATTTTTTTATGTTTAATAGAGACATTGGAAGAGTAAAAACATGTAAAATAGGACTGATGGATCTCTCTGACCACAGTCCGATCTATATGGACTTAAGTATCCAAAAATACACAAATAATACATTTTCTTGGAGGTTAAATTCAAATGTCCTGAAAGGACCACTGAAAGATGAATTGGAATCAGATATTCTCAGATATTTGGAAGAAAACGATAATGGAGAAGTATCCCCTTTAATACTGTGGGACGCATGCAAAGCTGTAATAAGGGGAAAGATTATTGCAAAACTGGCAATCCAAAAGAAACTGAGACAAGAAAAACTAACCACATTAGAGTCAGAACTTAAGAACCTAGAAAAGAGCACAAAGACAACACTCATTCTAATGACTCGCTCAAAATTAAGGAAATTAAAAAACAAATAAATGAGATCTACACAATAGAAATCCAGAAGAAACTTACATTTCTGAAACAAAAATACTATGAAGCAGGCAGCAAATCGGCAAAATTATTAGCCTATAAACTGAGGAAACAACAAACGGAGAGAGCAATCTACAAAATCAGAGACCCAGTATCAAAGGCAATTATGAAACTTAAAGCTAACAAATCCCCAGGAGCAGATGGCTATACAGCAGAGTGGTACAAAACCTTTAAACAGCAGCTATCTCCTCTCCTCCTGAAAACATTTAACTATGTCCTCCACACAGGGGAAATCCCCCCTCCTGGAGAGAAGGGGTCATTGCAGTCATACCTAAACCTGAAAAGGATAAACTAGACTGCTCCAACTACAGACCAATCAGTGTATTAAATCAGGACTATAAGCTTTTTACCACTATCCTTGCCAAAAGGTTAGAAAATATACTGACAGACTTAATTCATTTAGACCAAACAGGTTTTATAAGACAAAGACAGACACAAGACAACATTAGACGTACTTTACACATAATTCATCATATAAAAAAATATAACTTAAATGCAGCCATATTGGGATTAGATGCTGAAAAAGCATTCGATTCGGTTGACTGGTCTTTCCTATATAGAATCTTATCCAGTTTCAATTTTCATAACAACTTCATTAGAACTGTCCAGGCATTATATAAAAAACCAACAGCTAAAATAAGGATTAACGGTAATTTATCATCATCTTTTGAGCTGGAAAGAGGATGTCGTCAGGGCTGCCCCTTGTCTCCACTGCTCTTTGCAATCTTCATAGAACCTCTGAGCCAATGGATAAGACAGAATCAAAAAATTCAAGGTATTACACTTGGTCAGAAGGAACATAAAATAGCACTCTTTGCTGATGACATTTTAATATACCTGGGGCAGCCGGACACCTCTTTTCCAGAACTAATCTCAGTTTTTTCAGAGTATGGAGATTTATCGGGGTACGAACTAAACATGCATAAAACCCAAGTTTTAACATTCAACTATGACCCAAATCAATATTTACTAAGTAAACTCAAACCTAACTGGGAGATGGAATCTATGAAATATCTGGGGGTCAATATCCCGAAACAACTCAACAAAATTATAACACTAAACTATGATCCACTGGTGGCAAAAATAAAATCTGATGTAGCAAGATGGAATATGATACCATTCTTGGGTACTGCACAAAGAATTGAAGCAGTCAAAATGAATATACTTCCACGTCTTCTATACCTCTTCCAAACAATACCGGTAGAACCTCCCAAAAAAACATGGCAAGAACTGGACAGAAGGATCTCAAGATTCATATGGCAAGGCAAGAGACCTAGAATCAGATATAGAACCCTACAGCTAAACAAAGACAAAGGTGGGCTCGCGCTGCCAAATATCAGGGACTATTTTAAAGCCGCACAAATTAAAACTTTAGCAGAGATATGTAACCCAGTCTACACTGCACAATGGAAGGAGATGGAATGCCAAATAACAAGTGACATCCCCCTACAGGCGATAATAGGGAATAATGCCTTACCTAAACTTTTGAATAACACTAACCCGTGGATAGAGACCCTGATAAAAATTTGGTTTAAGATAGTTAGAGAGAATCAAACTAAAGAACCCTGTCGATTTCTGCAATGGATTGCCTATGATCAAGACTTTACTCCTAATAAAACAGACACTAGATTTAAAAAGTGGAAAGAGAATGGACTGATAAAATATTACGATTTTTTTAAAGGGCAAATTTTAAGAAGTTTTGAAGATTTGAAAAAACAAGGTCTAATAGATCAAGACCTTTACAGGTTCTTTCAGCTTAGACACCACATAAACAATATACTTAAAAAGGAGGATTTGGAAAGGGCCCAGTCAGGTGTTCTGAATATCTTCTTAATGGCATATAAAGGGATCCCAGGGATCAGATACATCTCTAAAATATACCAAGGTCTTCAAGACTTAAAAGGAGACAACACATCATATATAAAAGAGAAATGGGAAAAAGAGGGGAATTTCACTTTACAACTGGAAATATGGGAAAAGCTAAATAAACAACAATAGAAAAGTACTACATCCCTGCAGTGGAGAGAATTTGGATGGAAAAATTTGGTAAGATTTTTCAGAACACCTGCACAAAACAAATTTACTCATAAGGGGTTGAATTGTTGGCGCTTGTGTGGTGAAGAGACTGCAAATCATTTTCATGTGTTTTGGTCATGCCCAGTTGTCCACCAATATTGGACCAATGTACAGACAATATTGGGGAAAATATTCAAAATAACAATCCCCTTTTCTTTTGTAACTTTGTATTTGGGTTTACTACCAGACTCACTAGAAAGACGAAGAGAAAAATACTTATTCACTGTTCTAATATTGGCAAGTAAAAAAGCTCTAACTAAAAAATGGATGTTGAAGGATTGTCCTACACCTGAAGATTGGATTAACGTGATTCAAGACATTTACTCGATGGAAAAGTTGACATTCGCACTGAGACAGGACATGGATGGGTTCTTGAACTTTTGGCAACCCTGGATCGCATATGTGTCTTCCATCAGACCTAATCTTTGACAAATACCATTTCAATAATGGCACCTCTCTTTGTTCCAACGCTACTCAGATGCTCTTTTATTTTTATATATTTTATTTATTTTTTTTTGTTCTTTTGTTTTGTTTTCGTTTTTTGTCTTTTCTTGTTCTGTTTTTTTTTGTTCTTTCGTTAATTCTTTTTCTTTCACTTAAAAAAAGGGTGTTGTATTAACTATTCTTCCAATGTTGTCAAAAAACAAAAAAAAGGGAACGTGATGAAAATGTAAACAATGCAATGCTGTAATGACATGTACAGTATACCCTTTACAAAAACTTAAAAAAAAAACAAAACAAAAAAACAACTGGGTGCAGAGCTCAGGCCGAATGGCATCCGGGTATACCTGAAGACCTCCATGTGGGTCACAAATGCCGTCAGGTTCCTGCTATCCAGGTGGAGTGGGACCTGCAGGTAGCCCTGGCGGAGGTCCAGCTTCGTGAAGACATGAGACCCACTGAACACTGCTGTGAGCTCCTCCATGGTCGGGAGGGGGTACCTGTCCTGAATGACTGCCTTGTTTACCATCCGGAGATCTATGCACGGCCAGATGCCCCCCCCCCTTTCCTTGGCTACTACCAGGTTGAATATCCACGGTGAGGCGTCCACTTTCTCAGTGATGATGGACTCCAGTAGCTTGGACAGCTCTGCCGGGACCTCATCCTGCAGCGCAAGGGGAAGTCGCTGTAGAGGCTGAATCTTCGGGGTCACGCTCTTGTCGATGAGAGGGCGATGGTCAAAAGCGTCTATACAATCCAGACCCTTAAACAGTGCTGGCCAGTGGAGATGCCAATCTGGATACACTGTCAGCACGGTCAAGCCCTCCGGATCCGTTATGGAGAAACCCAACACCCCCAGCAGGTCAGTTTCCAATAGGTCCATCTCCTGGTGCGCCACCTGGAAGGTGAATCTGGACATCGTCTTCGACCCACAAGTCACTGAGAATTCTGCTGTGCCCACCATCTCAATCTCCGCATGTCCGTAGCTGAATATCTTCACCGCTCCTGTGCTGATAGCTTTCGTGGGGAACAGTCTCTTCAGTGTAGCCAAACACAAGATAGATTTACCGGCCCCCGAATCCACCATCAGAGGAATGTTGACCCCGTCGAGCTGGAGCACATACCACTTTAGTGGCCATTTTCCCATGTGTGCTATATGTACTGGTCCGGTGCTGATGGGCCCTGCCATCTCTAGGCTAGGGGCAAAGTGTGGGCCCTGTTGCGTGCCTTTATCCACCTTTTCTTCTTCTTAGCTCGTCTTTGAGGTCTGGTTAGCATGCTAGCTGTTTTTTTCTGGCGGGAAACCGCAAGCAGTCGGCTCCTCGCTAGCTGACATTATTAGCTTCTGCAGGACCGGAGATTCTCTTTGCTTGACTAAGTCCAACACACTTTCCAGAGACAGGGTTTCCCGGGTTAGCCTTAGCATGTTTTTTAGCCACCTGTTGCTAGTACTGTGAACTAGCTTATCTCTCACTAGCTCCTCCTCGATGGGCCCAAAGGCGCACTCTCCTGCTAGGCTATGTAGCTCCAAGGCAAGTGACAGTGTGGACTCACCCGCTCGCTGTTGACGGTCAAAAAACCCATACCTCCTTTCGGTGATGTTAGAGCTGTCACTGAAAGTACTGTCCATTAGAGTTAGACCATCTTCCAGTGATCTGCTACCACACAGTCCGAAGAAAACACACTGCCCTTCGGCGCCAAGATAGTGCACTAGCAGGCTTCTCCGTCTCTCTTCGCTTATGTCACCGAGCCCGGCTGCTGTCACATACACCTCAAATATGGTCTTCCAGTGGGCCCACAGTATGGCTGGCGTACCCTGGCATTGAAAGAATGAAGGTAGCTCCCTGACGTATGCGCCCATTTTTCCTCATCGCCAAATGCTATGTAGGAATAATAGAGAACGGAGAGCGACTGCTGTTGAACACTGAACTCCCACACAGCACAATACAGTGATCCCTCACTTATCGCGGTCAATGGGTTCCAGAACCGACCGCGAAAATTGAAAAACCGCGAAGTAGCGTCACCCCTAATGACGTCATCCATAAATAATACGTACGTTCATTCTCTCACTCTCTCTCTCTCTCATATGATACGTGTGTGTGTGTGTACGTGTACATACATACGTAGATGTAAATAAAGTGTACATAAATATGTTTTTATAACTCTTTTATTCTTATAACAAGATACGTAACTCAAGATAAAGATGATTTACTTCACAGGTTAATGAGAGCTTTACTGCTCCTCAGGTGACGCCTCATCGTCAGGTGCTAGAAGCGCAGGATCATCGAGGGCAGCTTCCGATAGAGCTGGAGAAGCTGCAGGAGGCGGCGTAGTGGCTCGACGGGAAGACTATTTCGCACAAAATGGCACAAGAGAACAGCAAAAAGTTCCACGCTGCGAGACTACGTAACACGAGCGATAAAGAGCAATGAATGCGGTCTTCCCTCCCTTCATGGGCGCTCGGCAGGGAGAGGAGGTGGGTGAAACGTCTCGGCCAATCAGCTTGCGGGGTGAAACGTCTCGGCCAATCAGCTTGCGAGATTTCCGAGCCCAGCCAACACGAGAACAGCGAACAGAGAGGTGGATTTTTGAGTTGTGCTGCTCTCCGTGTTGATACCTGATGGTCTAATGTAGTCTCCCTGCCTTCTGCTAGCGCCCGCCCATTATTTCTCAATTTTGAATTTTTGATGAATATTTTTGAAAAATCCGCGATGCACTGAGGGCGCGAAAGGTGAAGCGCGAAGTAGCGAGGGATCACTGTATACGTATATCCCAGCCGTAGCCCGCCTTACGTCATCAACCCCACAATGCTCGGCTGAGCTACGGCAAGTCCCGAGGCACAGTTCCCATATGTAACACTTCCGCTTTCCAGTCTCGCCAGGAGTTCACTTCCAGTTCCATTACATTTGCCTGTTACTTAGTGCTTTCTCATATAAATAAATCCAATCCAACTTTATTTCTAAAGCACTTTAAAAACAACTACAGCTGACACAAAGTGCTGTACATCAAGAATAAATAAAATGTAAAGACACATAAGCCATAAAAGGAAATAAAAGACAAAAAATACAACTGAAAAAGTATAAAATAAGAAAGGGAAAAATGACAATAATAATAAAAACAATAAAACAAGTGAGATCAATATCTCAGTGATAAAATCAATTTTATCACTTTCAATTATCACTGTACATATTCAAAATAGTATATTGACATATTTTTTGTTTATAAAGGTCATGTTTCACATTTTTATGATTTTTGTAATCATACTGTGGTATTCATTGCTAGAAGAAGATCGGAAAGTGGAAGTATGTCACTCTACATTGTGCATGAGGTCCATTACATTCTCACATTCAGCCAATTTTACCTTAGTTAGCTCAGGCTGGCTCAGACAACTAAGGCTAACAATTAGCATTAGCATGGCTCAACCATGGTGCTCAGTAAGGCAAGGCAAGTTTATTTGTATAGCACAGTTATGTAAGGCACAATTCAAAGTGCCTTACATAATATATTGTAACGTCGGGGCCATGTTAAGGGGGGCAGGGATTTCCCAGCATGCTTTGCCAGTTTGAAACGTTACTGTGTGTGTGTTAAATGTGTTATTTCTGAGTTATACTGCTGTGTCATTATAACTGCATTATAATGACCCAGCAGTGTTTAGCAGGATTAGGGCAAGATGTATCATGTGTGTGTAACCATGATTGAAACGGAGGTCTGGGAGAATGACCTCCCCTCCTCTCTGTGCTCAGAAGCAGGTTGGGGGTTGGGGTGTGTAAAATAAATCCCGTTGATCACAACCATCTGCTCCATTGTCTTTGTGTGAACCCTGCTTACGTCACACTGGTGTCAGGAGTGGGATATGGAGCAAGATGAGGATCCAGGCGGAGGTCCAGCGGCCGGAGCGGTTCATCGCTCAGCTGGGAACGGAGTGTAGAGCTGAGACGCCGGCCCCCGGAGAGGTTCGCCGCGATGGACGGAGCAGTGGAGCCGACGGGCCGAGCACAGCAAACCATGCCCGTTTCCCGCCCTTTTCAGGGCAGGACGGGCTGGCGATTAGGAGCGGCAATCGACCGGGAGGTGACCATCCCATCCATCCGGCAGCGGGCCAAGATTCCCCGCTACAACGGCGAGAACCTGTTTGATGACCACCTGTCCCAGGTCGAGCTGGCTGCCGCGCTGAAAGCCAGCGGGAGGAGGAGCTACGGCAGATCACAGCAGCGCGTGCACGAAGGAGACAGTGGCGGCGACACGAGGAAGGGGGGCTTCTGCTGCACAGAGCCAGGGTACATCGCATGGTACTGCCCTGCACACAGCGCACGACAAACTGGCCCCTCGCCGACGTTATATTAGAGCGAGGTGGCATGGACGGAGGAAAAGCCGCCTCCTGCAGATGCTTCCCCCGGCGGTGACGTCACAGAGGCCTTTGGAGCGCAGCAGCAGCGGAGCGAGCAGGACAGATCCAGTCTTTTCCCGGGCTCGGCAGGGGCTGGACGCCGGGATGCGGGCCAGCGGCCGCCTGGGAGGTCCTGGCAGCGGTGGGAGTCATGGGACTCCCGCTGCCAGAGGAGGAACTGTGCGTGTCCTACCGCCACCCGATGCTTTTCCTTTCGGTGACATCACGGAGGCCCTCGGCGCAGGAGCGACGCAGCGGAGCGAGCAGGACGAAGATGCGGCCATTTTCCAGGCGCGGCAAGGGCTGGACGCATGGACGCGGGCCAGCGGCCGCCTGGGAGACCTGGCAGCGGTGGGAGTCGGCCGGAGCGGGCCTGGGACTCCCGCTGCCAGGGACTCCCGCTGCCAGGGAAGGGACTGTGCATGGTCCTACAGAGGCTGTCAGATGTGTCCATCCGCCCGCTGGTGGCCAAACCGGAACCCTACCCCAACCAGATACTCCGACCGAGACTCAGATGGCCCGTGCATGCCGCCCTGGCACCGGGCTGACTCGCATTGGATTTCTGAAAGTGGACTTTGAATTTTCTGGGGACAGAAACCTGTCCGGGGGGGGCAGTGTAACGTCGGGGCCATGTTAAGGGGGGCAGGGATTTCCCAGCATGCTTTGCCAGTTTGAAACGTTACTGTGTGTGTGTTAAATGTGTTATTTCTGAGTTATACTGCTGTGTCATTATAACTGCATTATAATGACCCAGCAGTGTTTAGCAGGATTAGGGCAAGATGTATCATGTGTGTGTAACCATGATTGAAACGGAGGTCTGGGAGAATGACCTCCCCTCCTCTCTGTGCTCAGAAGCAGGTTGGGGGTCGGGGTGTGTAAAATAAATCCCGTTGATCACAACCATCTGCTCCATTGTCTTTGTGTGAACCCTGCTTACGTCACAATATTAAAGCATTACAACAAGTTGCAAAATAAATACATAAGAATTTAAAAGCAAACTAAAAAATAAAGAGAAACAGAAACAAGCTAAAATAGAAAAGACAGATAAAGTGCAAGAAACAAAAGTTACAGTGCGTTGTGGAAGATTAACAATTATTCTACTGAAAAGCAGCATCAAACAGGAAAGTTTTTAATCTTGATTGAAAGCAGCTGAGAGTTTCAGCAGCCCTGATGCTTTCTGAGGGTTTGTTCCACATGTTAAGAACATAATAACTGAATGCTGCCTCACCATGTTTGGTTCTAACTCTGGGCACAAATAGTAGGCCTCACCCTGACGACCTGAGGGACATCTTTTGATGTAAGTTGATGAAAGAGCTTTAGGATTTACAGAAACATCTACTGAAACCGGTTGCTGTGAAGAAAGGTGTTTAATCTGGGTGAAAATGGTTCTGCACAATTCAAACCATGAGGTGCCCCGGTAGATACACAGATGAGTTTCATGAGTTTGTTTTTTTAAAATAATTCTGTTGAGCCACAATTCAAAAGCAGTGTCTGATTTTCATTTGTCAATTTTCATAGAATTTTTATTTATTACCACTTTTGTCAGATTCCAGTTATTTCTGTGACCATTGTGGGTTTTTCTTTCATTAACAGAGGGGTACCAACAATTTTGTCCACGTCTGTATGGCTTTGCATTGTGAGCTAAGTGCTCAAATCACAGAATATTTTAGGTCACAAGCACTGTTAATTGTTTTTCTCTTTTTTATTATTGCCTGCATTCTTTTGCTAGGCTTAAACATGTTGTAAATGACATTCCACAGTCACTGGGCAGATGTGGGTTTGCAATGAAATTTGTTCAAAGGAATGCACTCTCACATAAAAACAAATTCTGTTGTCATCTCTGTGGGAAACTAATGCGTCCCCCAACCGTGAAATCCATCCTGGTCAGGGCGACTTTGGCCATTTCTCCATCAAAGAGGAAAATGGGAAAGCGGCAGAGTTGTGCTTCAAGGATGCTGATAATTAGAGACTGCAGTGTGAATGCCTTTGACATTTTTCAGTCCAGTCCGAGGACCCCTGTCATTAAATTCCAAATCCCTGTTTTGAATTGTTAATTATTAAGTTTTTTTTTTTAAGTGAACATTAAGGTACTCTATGATGACTGCCTATTTCTACATCTGCTGACTAAAGTGACAAGAGTAAGAGTGATGGAGCATATAAAGAATACAGAGTGTCTTCTTGGTGTGATTATATTCTTTTGATGTGGGAGGCGGATGATTACAGGCTGCGTGCGAGTCTTCAGCATTCCTGTGATCTCGTAGAGGTCCCCTGCAGCTTTTACACATGAGCTACGTAATTTCAATAATCTCTCCTGACAGTGACCCCCACATGGTCACAATATCAGTCCCTCCAGGATTTCGCAGGATGTTTTTATGATTGTTGTGGCCCAAAAAGCATGAATTCGTGGGAGCTTTTTTAAAAAGTTGCGATAAAAGTGGTGATGTTTTGAGAGGGGTTTTTTCTGCACTAAAAGTTGTGGGAACTTGGGAAGAATTACAAATTTTAAAGCAGATGCTTTTTCCCATAGTTTACTGTCATGATTTGAGATTTTGAGAAGGCTTAACTGCAAGGCAACCACTTCAGAAGAACACACAGACGCAGATGAAAAGTTACACCACTTTAATGGAAGCCTGATCCCTATACAAAACATGCCAACTTAATATATACACACAACACAATAAATGAAACCCGCAACCAAGAAGCCAAACTATATACAAGAAAATAGTTGCACACTGGAGTCACATGCGGCCTAGGAGGGAAAGAGAGGAGAGGAGGGGTTAATAATGGATACGGCGTACTAGAAAATAACTACAGAGGATATGGATCTTACCATACTGGCAGAGAGCCCAGCAGTGACCACAGTATGGGAGAGGAGATGGTGAATTAATGACAGCAGGGAAGGAGGAGGAGTGACTGGAGGACCTGGGTGGAGAAGCTGTTGTCCTGGAGGTAGATGATTCAGGCAAGCAAGCAAACACAGCTCAGGAGACACACCGCTGGAGGCGGCAGCAAACCTGAGAGGAGGAGAGGAGAAGGTAAA
This sequence comes from Pholidichthys leucotaenia, assembly GCA_020510985.1. Classification (NCBI taxonomy): domain Eukaryota; kingdom Metazoa; phylum Chordata; class Actinopteri; order Cichliformes; family Pholidichthyidae; genus Pholidichthys; species Pholidichthys leucotaenia. The sequence goes on from CM035843.1 coordinate 132,593,484, forward strand.
ACAATGTTTGGAAAAAGTAATTAATTTAACCACACAACAAGAATTATAATTGTGAGGCGGCACAAACCCAACGATCCAGTGGAGAGCTCTTCACACACTGGCCCTTAAATACACTGGTGAATCAGGAGGCAGCAGGTGTGTAATCACGCAGGTGCACTTGATGAGCTCCGGAGCCGGGAAAATAGAGACAGGAAGGGAGGGGGGAAGGCACGCTCACCTGATCATGACAGTGCCCCACCCTCAAGGAACTTCTGTGGATGGGCAAGGTGGAACGCCGGTACCATACCCTTGTCATGAAAATAGGATCGTGGAATCCGAGATCTCTCCTCCGGACCATACCCCTTCCAGTGCACCAAGTACTGCAGACCCCGGCCTCGACAGCGTACATCCAGAATCTGCTGGACAGTGTAGGTGGTATGTCCATTGATGGCCCGGGGAAGTGGAGGGGTTTCTGGAGGAGGAGACAGGGGGCTGACAGAGAGAGGCTTGATTTGAGAAATGTGGAAGGTAGGATGGATACGGAGAGATGGAGGCAACTTCAACTGGACGGTGACGTCATTGATGATACGGGAGATCGGGAATGGACCCAGAAAACATGGGGGCAGCTTCCAGGAGTCCGTCTTCACTGGTACCTTCTCCGTGGATAACCAGACCTTCTGGCCCATGGAGTATCTTGGTGCCACCGCATGCCTACGGTTGGCATACAGGCAGTTCAGCTCGAACGATCATTGAAGAGTCGCCCGAGTGGACCTCCAGAGGCGGTGACAGTGATGTGCATGGGCCTCCACAGAAGGTACCATGATCTCCCTCTCCATCATGGGTAGCAGTGGTGGTGTGTACCCCATGGTGGCCTCGAAAGGAGTTAGCCCCGTAGTGGAGGAGACGGCAGAGTTGAGTGCATATTCCACCCAGGTCAGGTGGGAGCTCCAGGTAGATGGGATGCAGGATGCGACACACCTCAGGGTGGCCTCTAAGGACTGGTTCACATGCTTGGCCTGATCGTTGCTCTGGGGATGATAACCAGAAGTGAGGCTGACAGAGGTACCCAAGGACCGACAGAATGCCTTCCACACCCGTGAGGTAATCTGTGGTCCTTGATCAGAGACAATATCCATGTGAATGCCGTGTAATCGGATGATGTGGATGGACAGGAGGTTGGCCATCTCGGTCGCAGAAGGGAGACCAGGAAGGGGAACCAGATGAATGGCCTTGGAGAAGTGATCGGTGATGTGGTGTTGCCTTGAGATGGAGGGAGGCCTGAGACAAAGTCAATAGCGATATGGGACCAGGGGCGGGACGGGATGGGGAGTGGGTGGAGGAGACCGGCTGGAGGGGAAGAGTCCGACTTGTTGGTGACACAAGTGTGGCAGGCCTTCACATAGTCCTTAACATCCGACCTGAAGGAAAGCCACCAAAACACATGCTGAATTAGTTCAATAGTGCGAGTGACGCAGGGATGACAGGCAAAAAAACTTGTGTGCCTCCACTGGATGATGTCACTGTGAAGGGAGGAGGGCACATATAGCCTGTTGGATGGGCCTCCCTTGGGGACAGGTTACGTTGACTGAGCCTGCCGGACCCTCTGCTCAATATCCCAAGAAAGGGCCCCCAAAATACAGGAGGAGGGCAGGATGGTGTCTGGGAGGGAGGCAGTGGCTGCAGGAGAGAGAGTAGGAGAGGAGTCGGAGGAAAACTGGTGGGAGAGAGCATCAGGTTTGATGTTGTGAGACCCTGGGCGGTATGTGATGGAGAGGTTAAATCTAAGAAAAAACAGGGCCCACCGAGCCTGCCGGGCATTCAAGCATCTGGCTGATCTGAGATATTCTAAATTTTTGTGATCAGTCCAGCCCATCGCTGGCTGATTGGCTTCCTCCAACCAGTGTCTCCACTCCTTCAACACCAATTTAATGGCCAGCAGTTCGTGGTCTCCTACGTCGTAATTTCTCTCGGTTGGGGACAGCCGCCGGGAAAAAAACACGCACGGGTGGAGCTTCTGATCGGAGCTTCTGATTGGAGCCAGAATGCTGTGAAAGCACAGCGCCCACCCCTGAATCAGGCACATCCACCTCAACCACGAACTGAGCTTGGGGGTTCACCTGCGCCAAGATAGGCGTGGTGGTAAATTTCTCTTTAAGTGAAGAAAAAGCCCACTCAGCGGCCTCGGACCCCTTGAATGGGTTCTTGATAGAGATAAGCTGGGTCAGGGGCAGAGCAATTTGGCTATAGTCACGAATGAACCGGCGGTAGAAATTGGCAAAACCCAGGAAGCGTTGGAGTTCCTTCCTGGTTTGGGGGGTAGGCCAATCTACTATCGCCTGAATCTTTTCCGGGTTGGCCTTTAATGTGCCTCCACCCATGGTAAACCTCAGGAAAGAAGTGGAGCAGGTGGTAAACTCACACTTCTCAGCCTTTGCAAAAAGCTGGTTCTCAATCAGCTGCTGCAGGACAGTCCGGACGTGGACCACATGTTCCTCCAGCGTGCGAGAAAAAAATTAATATGTCGTCTAAGTAAACAAAAACAAAATTGTTTACCATGTCCCGGAGGACATCATTGATTAAATGCTGGAGGATGGCGGGGGCGTTGGTCAGACCAAAGGGCATGACCAGACATTCAAAAGGACCCAAATGAGTTTTAAACACCGTCTTCCATTCATCCCCCTCACAGATACGTACCAAATGATATGCGTTCCGGAGATCGAGCTTAGTATATACCTGTGCCTGTTGGAGGAGTTCAAACGCCGAATTAATGAGCGGCAACATGTATTTATCCTTAACAGTGATGGAATTAGGCTCGCAATAATCAATGCATGGCTGCAAGGTGCCATCCTTTTTACCTTCAAAAAAGAACCCCGCACTGAGAGGAGCAGATGGCGGACAGATAAGGCCGGCGCTAAGGGAGTCTTTAATGTTGCTCTCCATCGCTTCCCTCTCTGGCCCAGATAAACTGTAGAGCCGGCTGAATGGCAGCCGCGCACCCGGGAGGAGGCCGATAGTGCAGTCATAGGACCGATGAAGTGGCAAAGAAAGGGCCCTCGACTTGCTAAAGACCTCCCCTAAGTCATGGTAGACCTCGGGCACATGTCTGCGATCCGCCGGTTCAGCTGAAGGGGAGGAGAAAGGGAGAGAGGGTGAACAAGCAGCAGATCGGAGACACGACGACAAACAGAATGAACTCCAGGAAGAAACTGAACCCTGGGCCCAGTTGATTAAGGGATTATGTTTGTGAAGCCATGGATACCCCAAAATCATGGAAGCGGAAGATTGTGGCAGCACAAAAAACTGGATTGTCTCGCGGTGGTTACCCGACAAAATGACCGAAATGGGCTCAGTTTGTTGGGTCACTGCCGCGAGACTACAACCAGATAAGGCAGTGACATTAGCGGGTGTTGGGAGGTTCCTGGTGGAAATCTGAAATTTTTGAATCAATTCCTGGTGAATGAAGTTTTGGTCCGCTCCAGAATCCACCAGAGCGGAGGTTTTACACTCGGCTCCCGGTAACTGGATAAGAGCCGAGAGTGTAAAACAGCTGGGGGAATTTTGAGAAGAACCTCCTGCTAGACCCCCCCACAGTTACTGATGGGCTGGTTCTTTTTGGCCGAGTTGGGCATCTGGAGATGGTATGATCAGTTGCCCTGTAGTACATGTACGCCCCCGCCTTTTTCCGGCGCCGATGCTCCTCCGGAGTCAGATGAGCCCTGGCCAGGACCATCGGCTCCAGAGGCAGCACCATGGATGCAGTGCAAGGGGATGGGAGAACCGGCCATGGAGCAGGCGAGGAAGCAGCGGTCCTCTGCTCCCTCGCGCACTCCCGGAATTGGTTGTCAAAGGCCACTGCCTGGGCGATCAATTCAAAGAGGAGGGGTTCACCCGAACAGCCAGTTCGTCACGGAGGTTGGTCTTCAAACTCCAGAGGAAGACGCTACGTAGTGCAGCGTCATTCCACTGAGAGTCTGCCACGGCAACCTAGAACTCGACAGAGTAGTCAGCAACTGGCCGACTCCTCTGCCGAAGCCCCAGCAACTGGCAAGCGATGTTACCCTTGCTCTCTGTGTGATCAAATGCATGGGTGAATTCCTGAACAAAACGTTCAAAAGTATATTGGGCCCCTTCCTGACCACTCAAGACGGACTTGGCCCACTTGAGTGCCCGGTCGCGGAGTAACACAGTCAAGAACTGTATTTTGGCTGAATCATCCCTGTATTCCCCCTCCACCTTCTGAAAATACATCTGGCAGTGTAACAGGAATCCCTTACATCCCCCCCATCCCCCCCCCCCGTGGGGGGCAGGTGCAGGAACAGAGATGGTTCTGCGGAAAACAGGGACTGCGGGGACAGTAGGCGCGGGTGGGGGAGTGGCCGCACCAGGAAGCCGACACAAATGCTCTGATACAATGGTCAGTTGTTGGGTGATAGTTTGGAGTTGCTCAAACAAAAGCATGACCTGGTGCTCCGTGGCTTCCAAACGCGAGAGCGCTGACTGTTCTCCTGAGGTAGTGCCCGCTAAGCCTCGATCCTGGCTGGATCGTTCTGTCATGATTTGAGAAGGAGGAATTGAGGAGGCTTAAGTGCAAGGCAATCACTTCAGAAGAACACACAGACGCAGATGAAAAGTTACACCACTTTAATGAAAACCCAGTCCCTATACAAAACATGCTAACTTAATGAATACAGTATATACGCTCACCACAAGATAAGATAAGATAAGCCTTTATTAGTCCCTCAATGGGGAAATTCCAGGATTGCAACAGCACAGGGATAGCAACACTCAGAGGAATAATTTAGAAGATAAGAAAATAAGAGCAGTGAATATACATATGTACACATAAATATATAAATATATATACACACAGTGCGGAACATTGTAGCTAGATGGAATAAACAGCATAACCATCTATTTAGTTACCCTACATGGTATGAATATGTACCCATACATATTGTCACCCTCCATAGCGACTGATATTGTCCTAGCTGTATACTGGAGGGGACCATTTGTGTAAGTCTGTTGCGTCTTTTGCATTCAATAGTATTAGGTCATCGCGTTTTTTGCTATCTCTGCGAGCAGCCCTGCTTAGGTTATACAGTCTGACAGCCGTAGGTAGGAAGGACCTGTGAAACCTCTTGGTCGCGCACCTAGGATGATGTAGTCTATTGTTAAATGAGCTCCTCAGTGTGTTCAGTATGTCCTGCGTGGGGTGGGACCCAGACTCCAACAGAGATGACAGTTTAGCCACCATCCTTCTCTCCCCTACCTCCTACACTGGGTCAAGGCGTTGCCCCAGGACAGAGCTAGCTTTCTTGATCAGTTTGTTCAGTCTCTTCCTATTGGCTGCTGTAATGCTGTTGCCCCAGCAGACCACTCCAAAAGTGATGGCTGATGCCACCACCGTGTCGTAGAATGTCTTCAAGAGCACCCCTTGTACACCAAAAGACCTGAGCCTCCTTAGTAGGAACAGCCTGCGCTGTCCCTTCTTGTAGAGTGCGTCGGTATTGTGTGACCAGTCTAGTTTATTGTTCAGATTAACACCCAGGTACTTGTAGGATGTCACCATCTCAATGTCTGTTCCCTGGATGTTTACTGGTGCTGTGAGGGGTTGTCCTTGCCTGTGGCAATCTACCACCAGCTCCTTAGTTTTCCTCGCGTTGATCTGGAGGCAGTTCCGATGGCACCAATCCATGAAGTCCTGGATAAGTCCTCTGTACTCAGCTTCATCTCCGTTGGAGATGAGGCCGACGATCGCAGAGTCATCAGAGAACTTCTGTAGATGGCAGTGTGTTGTGTCGTGTGAGAAGTCCGCAGTATAAAGGGTGAACAGGAAGGGAGCCAAAACCGTTCCCTGGGGAGCCCCCATGCTACTGATGATCGTGTCAGACACACAATCCCGGATTCTCACAAACTGTGGCCAGTTAGTGAGGTAGTCCAGGATCCATGATGACAGGTGCTGGTCCACCCCTGCGCACAGCAGCTTGTCCTTCAGGATCATCGGTTGGATGGTGTTGAAAGCACTGGAGAAGTCAAAGAACATGATCTTCACCACGTTCCCGGACTTCTCCAGGTGGGACAGAGAATGGTGAAGGAGGAAGATCACTGCATCCTCCACCCCACTGCCATGCTGGTAGGCGAACTGGAGTGGATCCATCGCTGGTCCCACTAGGGGGCGAAGGTGAGCAAGGAGCAATCTCTCCAGGGACTTCATCATGGGAGACGTCAGGGCCACTGGTCTGTAGGTGTTCAGGTCTTTGGGGTGGGAAGTCTTTGGTACAGGTACCACACAGGTTGTTTTCCACAACTGTGGTACCCTCCCCAGCTTCAGGCTCAGGTTGAAGATGTTCAATTCAATTCAATTCAATTCAATTCAATTCAATTCAACTTTATTTATATAGCGCCATTTCACAACAACAGTCATCTCATAGCACTATCAACTGTAGGGGGGAACCCCCACAGTTGCAGAAAGACCCCAGCAATCAGGTGATCCCCTGTGAGCAAGCACTTGGCGACGGTGGAGAGGAAAACTCCCTTTTAACAGGAAGAAACCTCCAGCAGAACCAGGCTCAGGGAGGGGCAGTCATCTGCTGCGACTGGCTGGGGGGTGAGGGGACAGAGAAGATGAAAAGAACAGACATGTAGAGAGCAAACAGCACGATGGGGACTCAATCTATGGGAGAGAACAAACAAATGTTAATGACCAGCAAAAAAAAAATATTTCATAGAGAGTGAGGAAAGGAGTGAGGCCCAGTGCATTACTGGAGGTCCCCCGGCTGACTAAACCTATTAGCAGCATAACTAAGGGAGGGTTCAGAAACACATGATCCCTCCCTAATTGTAGGCTATATCAAAAAGGTAGGTTTTAACCCTAATCTTAAAAACAGAGATCGAGTCTGACTCCCGAATCCAGATTGGCAGCTGATTCCACAGGAGAGGAGCTTGATAACTGAAGGCTCTGCCTCCCATTGTACTTTTGGAGATTCTAGGTATTACAAGTAGTCCTGCATTTTGGGAGCGTAGTGCTCTGTTAGGATAATACGGTAGTATCAGATCTTTTAAATAAAAAGGAGCCTGATTGTTTAGAGCTTTGTAAGTAAGAAGAAGGATTTTAAACTTAATTCTAAACTCTATGGGAAGCCAATGAAGGGAGGCCAGAACCGGAGAGATATGATCTCTCTTTCTAGTACCTGTTAAAACTCTTGCTGCAGCATTTTGGATCAGCTGAAGACTTTTTTTTTTTATTTTTTTTTATTTAAGTTTTTGTAAAGGGTATACAGGTCGTTACAGCAATGCAGTGTTTACATTTTCATCACATGTTCCCTTATTTTCTGATATTTGACAACATTGGAAGATTAATTCTTACAACACCCCTTTTTTTTTTTTTTAAAGTGAAAGAAAAAGTGAAATTAAAGAGAAAAAAAACAAAAAACAAATAAAAACAAACAAACAAACAAACCAGTAAAAAACAAACAAAAAGAAAAAGTAAGTAAATAAAGATAAAAGAGCATCTGAGTAGCGTTGGAACAAAGAGCGGAACCATTATTGAAATGGTATTTGTCAAAGATTAGATCTAATGGAAGACACATATGCGGTCCAGGGTTGCCAAAAGTTCATGAACACATCCATGTCCTGTCTCAGTGCGAATGTCAACTTTTCCATCGAGTAAATGTCTTGGATCACGTTAGTCCAATCTTCAGGTGTAGGACAGTCCTTCAACATCCATTTTTTAGTTAGAGCTTTTTTGCTTGCCAATATTAAAACATTGAATAAGTATTTTTCTCCTCGTCTTTCCAGTGAGTCCGGTAGCAAACCCAAATACAAAGTTACAAAAGAAAAGGGAACTGTAATTTTGAATATTTTCCCCAATATTGTCTGTACCTTGGTCCAATATTGGTGGATAACTGGGCATGACCAAAACACATGAAAATGATTTGCAGTCTTTTCACCACACAAGCGCCAACAGTTCAATCCCTTATGGGTAAATTTGTTTTGTGCAGGTGTTCTGAAAAATCTTGCCAAGTTTTTCCATCCAAATTCTCTCCACTGCAGGGATGAGGTACGTTTCCATTGCTGTTTATTTAGCTTTTCCCATATTTCCAGTTGTAAAGTGAAATTCCCCTCTTTTTCCCATCTCTCTTTTATATAAGATGTGTTGTCTCCTTTTAAGTCTTGAAGACCTTGGTATATTTTAGAAATGTATCTGATCCCTGGGATCCCTTTATATGCCATTAAGAAGACCTTCAGAACACCTGACTGGGCCCTTTCCAAAACCTCCTTTTTAAGTATATTGTTTATGTGGTGTCTAAGCTGGAAGAACCTGTAAAGGTCTTGATTTATTAGGCCTTGTTTTTTCAAATCTTCAAAACTTCTTAAGATTTGCCCTTTAAAAAAATCGTAATATTTTATCAGCCCTTTCTCCTTCCACTTTTTAAATCTGGTGTCTGTTTTATTAGGAGTAAAGTCCTGATCATAGGCGATCCATTGCAGAAGTCGATAGGGCTCTTTAGTTTGATTCTCTCTGACTATCTTAAACCAAATTTTTAGAGGGGTCTCTATCCACGGGTTAGTGTTATTCAAAAGCTTAGGTAAGACATTGTTCCCTATTATCGCCTGTAGGGGGATGTCACTTGTTATTTGGCATTCGATCTCCTTCCATTGTGCAGTGTAGACTGGGTTACATATCTCTACTAAAGTTTTAATTTGTGCGGCTTTAAAGTAGTCCCTGATATTTGGCAGCGCGAGCCCACCTTTGTCTTTGTTTAGCTGTAGGGTTCTATATCTGATTCTAGGTCTCTTGCCCTGCCATATGAATCTTGAGATCCTTCTGTCCAGCTCCTGCCATGTTTTTTTGGGAGGTTCTACTGGTATTGTTTGGAAAAGGTATAGAAGACGTGGAAGTATATTCATTTTGACTGCTTCAATTCTTTGTGCAGTACCCAAGAATGGTATCATATTCCATCTTGCTAGGTCAGATTTTATTTTTGTCACCAGTGGATCATAGTTTAGTGATATAATTTTGTTGAGTTGTTTCGGGATATTGACCCCCAGATATTTCATAGATTCCGACTCCCAGTTAGTTTTGAGTTTGCTTAGTGAATAATGATTTGGGTCATAGTTGAATGTTAAAACATGCATATTTAATTTGTACCCCGATAAATCTCCATACTCTGAAAAAACTGAGGTTAGTTCTGGTAAAGAAGTGTCCGGCTGCCCTAGGTATATTAAAATGTCATCAGCAAAGAGTGCTATTTTATGTTCCTTCTGACCAAGTGTAATACCTTGAATTTTTTGGTTTTGTCTTATCCATTGGCTCAGAGGTTCTATGAAGATTGCAAAGAGCAGTGGAGACAGGGGGCAGCCCTGACGACATCCTCTTTCCAGTTCAAAAGATGATGATAAATTACCGTTAATCCTTATTTTAGCTGTTGGTTTTTTATATAATGCCTGTATAGTTCTAATGAAGTTGTTATGAAAATTGAAACTGGATAAGATTCTATATAGAAAAGACCAGTCAACCGAATCGAATGCTTTTTCAGCATCTAATCCCAATATGACTGCATTTAAGTTATATTTTTTTATATGATGAATTATGTGTAAAGTGCGTCGAATGTTGTCTTGTGTCTGTCTTTGTCTTATAAAACCTGTTTGGTCTAAATGAATTAGGTCTGTCAGTATATTTTCTAACCTTTTGGCAAGGATAATGGTAAAAAGCTTATAGTCCTGATTTAGTACACTGATTGGTCTGTAGTTGGAGCACTCTAGTTTATCCTTTTCAGGTTTAGGTATAACTGCAATGACCCCTTCTCTCCAGGAGGGGGGGATTTCCCCTGTGTGGAGGACATAATTAAATGTTTTCAGGAGGAGAGGAGATAGTTGCTGTTTAAAGGTTTTGTACCACTCTGCTGTATAGCCATCAGCTCCTGGGGATTTGTTAGCTTTAAGTTTCATAATTGCTTTTTCCAATTCTTTAGGATGTATTTCTGACAGTAGTGTTTTATTTTGTGACTCCGTAAGTTGGGGAAGGTTTAATGTGTTTAGGAATGCCTCGGATGCGTTTTTATGTTTTTTGTGGGAGTATAAGTTCTTATAGTAATTCTCGAAGTTTTGAAGAATATCCTGAATTCTGAATTTTATTTCCTTTGATACTGGGTCTCTGATTTTGTAGATTGCTCTTTCTGTTTGATGTTTCCTCAATTTATAGGCTAGCAATTTTGCCGATTTACTGCCTGCTTCATAGTATTTTTGTTTCAGAAATGTAAGTTTCTTCTGGATTTCTATTGTGTAGATCTCATTTATTTGGTTTTTAATTTCCTTAATCTTGAGCGAGTCAGTAGAACGAGTGTTGCCTTTGTGTTCTTTTTCTAGGTTCCTAAGTTCTGACTCTAATGTGGATAGTTTTTCTTGTCTTAGTTTCTTTTGGGTTGCCAGTTTTGCAATAATCTTTCCTCTTATTACAGCTTTACATGCATCCCACAGTATTAAAGGGGATACTTCTCCATTATCGTTATCTTCCAAATATCTGAGAATATCTGATTCCAATTCATCTTTCAATGGTCCTTTCAGGACATTTGAATTTAACCTCCAAGAAAATGTATTATTTGTGTATTTTTGGATATTTAAGTCCATGTAGATCGGACTGTGGTCGGAGAGATCCATCAGTCCTATTTTACATGTTTTTACTCTTCCAATGTCTCTATTAAACATAAAAAAATAGTCAATCCTGAGTAAGATGAATGTGGAGTTGAGTAAAATGTATAGTCTTTTACACTGGGGTTGAGTTCCCTCCACACGTCACAGATTCCCAATTCTTTTAGTAGCATCCGAGTCTTCCTGTTTTGGGTGTTATTTTGATGTGGGGAATTACCAGAAGCATCCCAGTATGGATTCAGTCTAAGATTGAAGTCCCCACCACATATCACTAAACCTTGAGCTTTAGTTATCATTAGGTCGAATACATTTTTATAAAATTTCCAGTTAGCCCCTGGGGGAGCATACACATTCAGCAGGGTGATATCTTCTCCCTCTAGCCGCCCAGTTACCAAACTGTATCTCCCTTCTTTATCTTTGTGTTCTGATTTTTTTTCAAATGTAATTTTGGTTGATATCAATGTCGCTACTCCCCTCCTCCTCCCTGATTTATATGAAGATGAAGAGATCATTTTAAACCCTTGTCTACTGAGTTTATTGTGTTCCATGTCTGTTAGGTGGGTTTCTTGTAAAAGTATTATTCCTGCTTTGTCTTTTTTCATTTTGCCTAGAATCTTGGATCTTTTAACTGGATTCAGGATTCCTTTTACATTATATGAAATTATTTTGGTTACACCCTGTTTCTCCATTGTGTTGTTTTGTTTAGTATAACTGTGTGGTGGCCCTCTTTTGTGCTACTCAGAAACTGAAAGAACATTAAAAACAAGAAAAACATTAAGAACATAGTGTAAAAAACTTTAAAACAAAAAGCTGTCATAAGAACTTCCTGAGCTGAGGTCTTTTTAAAGACCCTGTAAGAGCCTTGATGGAGTGAAGGCTCTGAGGGAAATTCCTCAAACTCTGTTACGTGTTGAGGGCCCTCTCTTACCACTGAAAGTAGTCCCATGCTTTTAACGTGAGTTTCAGAACCCAATCCAAACTTGTAATGATTTTTTTTTTTTCCTTTTATGCCTAATCCCTGTGAAATTGTGTGCACCCTCCCACCCCCATCACATCAAACATTCACGCAAAAACAGTATTTGTTAGTATGAGGAGAACATGTGGATTATTGTCATATTTCTATTTTAACAAGTTTTTTTTTTTTTTTTTTTTTTTATTACAAAGACTTATTTGTTTCAAATAATATGATTGTTCCATGAAATGTTTTACCACATGCTGAATATGCATCTCCTTTAATGTTTGTTACCTTGTATGAGGGGGGTTGGATGTGCGGATTGATTCAAGAGAAAAGAAAAAAAAAAAAAAAAAAGGGTCGCTATTCCAACCTGAAAACGGATAGTTTATCCGCGACGCTCTGGTGCTGGGTTTCCCGCTGCTGGTCCGTGGATTTTGAAGGTCTTTGTGTTGTCCATGTTTGCGCTTTGATCTTCTCACTCGGGTCTGCTGCGGGTTTAAATACCGTTACCGGGAGGCCTCTTTTTGCCATGTCAGCTGTTGCTTCTTCCGCCGAATTATAGAGACACGTTTCATCGCCGTAGAAGACCCTTAACTTCGCAGGAAATGGTGTCTGAAAGCGCAATTTCTTCTCTCTTAACACCTTTTTCGCGTCATTGTATTCCCTGCGCTTTTTAAGGACCTCCGGGGCGTAATCGTGTTCCACGTAGACTTTTCTCTCCTGGTGCATAAATCCTTTTTTCTGCCAGGCCAGTCTTACAACCTCTTGTTTTATTTTGAAATTGGAAAATCTTACCAACACCGAACGTGGGGGCGCTTCCGCCGCCGGCCTAGCGGCTAATGAACGATGTGCCTTTTCTATCTTCAAGTCGGTGGTTTGTGGAATATCCAATTTCTCTCTTAGTAAGGATTCCACGCATTCTGCCATTGAGTTAAAACCATTTTCGGTTCCTTCTATCAGACCATGAATTCTTATGTTGTCTCTTCTTTGTTTTCCTTCTTGGTCGGTTAGCTTAGCCTCTATAGCTGCTTGTCTTTTGCGTAGGTCTAGCACAGAATCTTCGAGCACTTTTATTCGATCCTCTGTTTCCAAGATTCGGTTCTCGGCCTGGTCCACTCTGCTGTTTGTCCTTTTCAATTCTTCTCTGAATTCCCGAAATTCGGCCGTAACATCTCGGCGAAATCGTTGTAGCTCCTCAAATAGTGATTTCAGGCTAACCCTTTTGTTAGCTATCACCAGTTCCTCGTCTTCTGAACGGAGATCTTCCAGTTCGGATTCTCCGGCCGATACGTGTCCTGGCCTGGAGAATTTCAGTTTCTTCTGTTTTCCTTTAGACATGATGATTTTGTCTTTTGATTTTCACTCCTCCAAAAATCCGTTAAGTTTGATTTTCAAGGTGTTATCCTGGATTGGGTCTGAGAACTTCAGTGTTAAGCTGCAGTCGCCATGGCGTCCAGACCGGAAGTCCGCCAGCTGAAGACTTTTTAAAGATGTTTTAGGACAACCTGATAATAAAGAATTACAATAATCTAATCTCGAGCTAACAAAAGCGTGGATCAGTTTCTCAGCATCACTCTGAGACAAGATGCTCCTAATCTTGGCAATATTACGCAAATGATAGAAGGCAGTCTTAGAAACAAATTTAATATGTGAACTGAAGGACAAATCCTGATCAAAAATAACTCCAAGGTTCCTCACAGAGCTATTAAGAGAAAGAGTAACTGCATCCAAACTGAAAGTTTGATTTGGAAAGGAATTTCTAAGGTTTTTTGGACCAACAAGAATGACTTCAGTCTTATCTGAATTTAATAGCAGGAAATTACAAGTCATCCAAGCTTTGATTTCCTTAAGACAGGCTTCTAACTTGGCTAATTGATTACTATCATCTGGCTTCATTGACAGGTATAATTGTGTGTCATCTGCATAACAATGAAAATGTATACAGTGCTTTCTAATAATGTTGCCTAACGGAAGCATATATAAACTAAAAAGAGTAGGGCCTAGCACAGATCCCTGTGGAACTCCATGACTAAGCTTTGAGTTGAAAGAAAACTCATTATTTACATGAACAAACTGGAACCTATCAGATAAATAAGATCTAAACCACTGCAACGAAGTTCCATTAAGTCCAACATAGTGTTCTAATCTATCAAGTAGAATATTATGATCGATAGTATCAAAAGCTGCACTAAGGTCTAAAAGGACAAGTACAGAAACTAGTCCATTATCAGATGCAATGAGGAGGTCGTTAGTGACCTTCGCTAAGGCTGTTTCAGTACTATGATGGATTCTAAACCCAGATTGAAACTCTTCAAGTAAACCATTTCCCTGCAGGTGGTCGAATAATTGCGTAGCAACAACTCTTTCTAAGATTTTTGAAATGAAAGGGAGATTAGAGATTGGTCTATAGTTAGCTAAAGCTCCTGGATCTAGCGTTGGCTTTTTGAGTAAGGGTTTAATTACAGCTGTTTTAAAAGCCTGTGGTACATGGCCTAAAGTTAATGAAGAATTGATTATATGAAGAATAAAGCTACCAATAAGTGGGAAGACTTCTTTAAATAACCTAGTAGGAATAGGGTCTAAAAGACAAGTTGAAGGTTTGGATGAGGAAACTATTTTGTTTAACTCACAAAGGTCGATTGGAGTAAACTCATCAAGACAGACATCAAAAGAAGGAGTTGTAGTAGTTACAGTATTTAAGTTAACTGTGGGAAGAATCTGATTGATTTTATCTCTGATGGATGAAATTTTATTATTGAAAAAGTTCATAAAGTCCTGACTAGTAAGCTCTAAGGGAATGCTAAGATTGATAGAGTCCTGACTCTTTGTTGATGCCACCATCAGTGTGTGAATGTGTGTGTGAATGGGTGGATTGCAGGATCTGTAAAGCGCTTTGGTCATCAAGAGATGAGAATAAAAGCGCTATATAAGTGAATGCCATTTACCATTTACCATTTGTCAACCTGGCTACAGTACTGAAAAGAAACCTGGGATTATTCTTGTTCTCTTCTATTAATGCAGAGTAATAACTTGTTCTAGCTTTTCTAAGAGATTTTTTATAAATTAAAAGATGATTTCTCCAAGCTAAATAGATTTCATCTAAATTAGTAGAGCGCCATTTTCTTTCTAATTGACGAGTCTTCTGTTTTAAGCTACGAGTTTCTGTGTTGAACCAAGGAGTTAGAAATCTCTGATTAGACTTTTTCTTTTTTAAGGGGGCCACCAAGTCTAGAGCCTGATGCAGAGAAGCTGAAACACTATCCACCATGTTATCAATTATAGAAGGAGCAAGCTGTCTATAGCTTATTTCCGTTGTGTTGACACATGGCATAGAGGAAACAATCTGCATAAATTTGGAAACAGCATCATCTGAGAGGCATCTACTGTAATAATATTTTTCTTTAGGAGCCAAATAGTCAGAAATGGTAAAATCAAAGGTTAACAGACAATGGTCTGACAGTACAGGGTTATGAGGAGACACTACAAGATTTTCTATTTCTATGCCATATGTCAGAACAAGGTCCAATGTATGGTGGAGGTAATGAGTAGAATTTCCTACTTTCTGAGAAAACCCAATCGAGTCTAATATTGAATTAAATGCCACATTAAGGCAGTCACTATCTACATCCACATGTATATTAAAGTCCCCTACTATAATTATTCTATCAGATTTCAGCACTAAATCAGCTAAGAAATCAGCAAATTCGGATAAAAATTCTGAGTAGGTTGATGGGGGACGATAAACTATGGCAAATAAAATTGGGTTTAACCTAAAATTGCTAAAGTGCCCAATACTGAGGACCAGGCCCTCAAAAGAATTATAACATGTTTTTTGCTTTACATTAACTAGTAATTTGGAATGGTAAATTGTTGCTACTCCTCCTCCACGACCAGAACTTCTGGGATTTTGACAGTTTAAATAACCAGAGGGAGTTGATTCATTTAAACCAACATAATCCTCTTGCCCTAACCAAGTCTCTGTAAGGGAAATTAAATCAATCTGATGATCAATTAACAGATCATGGACTAACAGAGACTTGGGAGTTAGAGACCTAATATTTAGTAAACCACATTTAATTTTTAAATTATGAGAAGGAACAGAGGCCAAATCATTCAATTTAGAGGCTTTATGTTTAATTTGAGTTTTACCAATGTTTTGCTTTATCACTTTGGGATGCTTATGCATTATATTTTTATTTACTTTGGAGGGAGCAGACAACGATTCTCTGATGGGGAAGACAGGGGCTAAGCTGAGGGGTGGCGGATGAAGAGGAGCTGCAGAGAGGCGTGTAAGACTGCGACTCTGCTTCCTGGTCCCAACTCTGAGTAGTCATGGTTTTGGAAATTTGGATAAAAAAGATGCCAGATTGTTAGATAAATGAGAAGCACCATCCAAAGTGGGATGAATGCTGTCTCGTCTCATAAGACCAGGTTTTCCCCAAAAAGAGCTCCAATTGTCAATGTAGCCCACGTCATTTTTAGGACACCACACAGACAGCCAGCGGTTCAAGGATGACGAGCGACTAAACATGTCATCACTGGTCAGATTGGGGAGGGGCCCAGAGAATACTACAGTGGCAGACATCGTTTTTGCAAAGTCACACACCGATTCTACATCAAGTTTGGTGACTTCCGACTGCCGGAGACGGATGTCATTAATGCCGGCGTGAATAACAATTGTGGAGTAGTTACAGTTATTGTGCTCCACAATCCCACACAGCTGGTCTGCGCAGGACTTGAGGAGCTTCGCGCTGATGCCGTCCGGTCCCGAGGCCTTCCTCGCCTTGATCTTCCTCAGCTCCGTCCTCACCTGGGTCTTAGTGAGGGTCAGGTTGGGGGGCTGTGTGCTGGGAGTGGGGAGTGTTGGTGGAGTGGGGTGTGGACAGCAGGTCTCGATGACTTTAGAAGCAGCAGTGGTTGGTGTGCAGTCGGGGGGGAGGGCGGTTGGTCAAATCTATTAAAAAACAGGTTCAGATTGTTCGCCCACTCCCTGCCCCCCGTGGCCTGGGAGGAGGTATTCTGGAGCCCAGAGATGGTTTTAAGGTTTCTCCAGACCCCGCTGATGTCACTCTGTTGCAGCTTGTCCTCCATCTTCTTCCTGAAGCTGTCCTTGCCTTCTCTGATCTTCCTCCTCAGCTCCCTCTGTATGGACAATAAATGAATACTGGCAGAGAGCCCGGCAGTGACCACAGCGTGGGAGAGGAGACGGTGAATTAATGATGGCAGGGAAGGAGGAGGAGTGACTGGAGGACCTGGGTCGCGAAGCCGTTGTCCTGGAGGTAGATGATTCAGGCGAGCAAGAAAACACAGCTCTGGAGATGCACTGCTGGAGGCGGCAGCAAACCTGAGAGGAGGAGAGGAGAAGGTAAGACAACATTTGGAGGAAGTAATTAATTTAACCACACAACAAGAATTATAATTGTGAGGCGGCACAAACTCGATGATCCAGCAGAGAGCTCTTCACACACTGGCCCTTAAATACGCTGGTGAATCAGGAGGCAGCAGGTGTGTAATCATGTAGGTGTGCTTGATGAGCTCCGGAGCCGGGAAAATTGAGACAGGAAAGGAGGGGGGGAGGCACGCTCACCTGATCATGGCATTTACTGCACTGATATTCTATATAACACCACAAGAAATGCACAGGATTGTCAAAAATTTCCCATTAAACAGTGATTTTCCACAATTTCGTTGTACTGTACAACTGTACAATGACAACAAAGCCTATTCTATTCTATTTTATTCTATTTGTAAATTAAGCAGAAATTTCTGCTATACAGAAAAACTCTTGTGCAACAGCAAATACAGACTTTAACACAAAATCCATTACAACAGCTAAATTGCACTGAATGCATGTTATGGTGCTTTCACACCTAAATTTGTTTACTCTGGTCCGAATCAGTTGATAAGTTTGTTACTTTCTATCAGTTTCTCCGTGATTTGTGTTAGATATTGACATGGTAACAATAGGTAGCACGGACGTAGGGACGTACGCACAACGTGACATCATCACGTCATGCCTATATTAGGAATCTGACGGCGGGAGTCGTGCTCTTTGGTGCCTTGCTTCCAAGCCAACCACAGCCTATATCACGCTAGTACTAATTTATAGCTATTACCTCCCAACACGTATACACCTGTGTCCGTTATTAATAAAGTCATCGTTCAGTACAGCTCCTGTCTCTGCTGTCCTATTTCCAGACATAACAATTGGTGACAAGGAGAAAACTTATTCTTCCAGAAGAAAAACAGTCATTTTCCCGAAGATGGAAGTGTGTCTGGCACCACCTTTACTGTTCCTCGCGACCCCAGGTGAGCCACCCATTCCATGGCCCTGTTGGTTCGAGTTGTTCTGCACTTATTCGGTGGTGATGGACCTAGGAAGACATGGTAAACTGAGGCTGCGAGTGATTCTACTTCACTACCTGGGTGTTGAGGGTCAGCGGATATTTAACACCTTAGGACAAGTGGACACATATCAGTAATGCATCACGCTGCTGGTTGGACACTTCACACCGCCAGTGAGCACATGTGAGTTCGGCTGTTTGGAGGACGAAATGGTGTGGGACCAGCTAGCGGAGCGCACTAGCAACCCACGGCTGCGGGAGAAGCTAATCAGGACACACGACGACCTACCGCTGGCAATGATGGTGGAGCTGGTGTTCCAGCTGGAGACCACCGACAAGCTAACATCACAATTGGGTGAGCCACAACAAATCTCGCTAGCTTATGGAGTTACCCCAGAAGAAGTACCTGCTAACACCACGACTCGCTTGGAGGACACCGAGGTGAACGTTACGGCACAACAGAACATCATGGGACACCATTTGTGCAGTAACTGCGGCTCCCCGAAGTACTGAGAGAAGGAGGGAGTTCCTGTTTAGACAGGGGGCAGTGTTGCAGAGGCTATGGCAAACTCAACCACTTCACCAAGGTGTGCCAATCGTCACAACGGACATCAGACCAGCCACCCAGCACCACAAAAACACCAATGACCACCATCCACGCTGTAAGCTCCAGAGTCTCGGTGTACATGTAGTGCACGGTGAAGTTGGACGACATTGACTTGCCATTGCTGTGGGACATCACCGCTGTGAGGTCAGTGCTGAATTGGGTTTTAGTTAAGAGATTCTTCCCTTACCATCCTGTTGAGAAGAATCCAGTTGAGTTACATGGCTATGGGCACACACACATCAGCTTAGTAGGGATCGTGTTGCTGGCAGTTCACTACGGGTCAAGAGCCCTCCCGGTGCCCATTTTCCAGGTGTCTACACACGGGGATAATGCCCTGGGTTGTGACCTGTTTTATGAACTGGGTTTTACCATCTGCAACAACCTTGGGCCCTGTTGGAACGCTGATGTTGCGAGCATGACGCAGCCGGACGGGGACACAGCCGCTCCAAGTTTGAGACAGCAGGAAGGAAGAGCAGAAACTGGACTCGTCCAGTATCAGTGCCCGGTGTAGACAGCAAGGGGCAGCTACGGGCCAGCAGGATGGAGAGTTTGTGGCCCAGTGGGATCCAGTGGGAGGATCCAGTGGGAGGATGCCAACTGGGTGCACGTCCTGCTGCCGACATAAAGGATATGTCACCACAACTGCAATGCTGTGTGTGGCGGAATTGATCGCCGCTTGCAGTGCTAGAATGGGTTCGGGTCCGACGATCTGGACACCTGGACCCATAGGGGGTGTCGACATCGCAGATGAGAATCATTGCACAGTTGGGGCCGGCCACTTTCCAGCTGGCCAATGGATCGAGATGGCACGCCAGCCATCTGCGAAGGGTGAGAACAGCTGCCCAGGAGCCGATCAAGCCAGTGTGGGACCTGGACTGGGACTTTACAACGAGACAACCCAACCCGCCACACTCAGCGCCTCCAGGGCCACACCCATGAGAGTCTTCCAGTGGGCACCAATCTGTAATCTCAGTGGTGACTGTGTTCAGGACTGTTCTGTAGGGCACGACTGCTTTAAAGTGGCAGAATAATCCACACAGTTGTACAGGGTCAACTGGTGATCTATCCGGTGGTCCAGGTTCTGTTCTTGTAAAAAAGAAAGCTGCTGTGATTTGAAATGCTTATAATGTTTTTGACTTTTTCAAGCGGAAGGTAAGTGTTAGATATTGACATGGTAACAATAGGCAGCATGGACATGGAGACATACGCACAACGCAGTGTCATCATGCTGTGCCTATATTAGGATTGTACCACCTGTGTCTGTTATTAATAAAGTCATCGTTCAGTAGAGCTCCTGCCTCCGTTGTCCTATTTCCAGACAGAACAGTTCGGTTTCCTTCACACAGGCATAATTTCAAGCAGACCAAACTGCGTCACGTTAAATCCTGCGAGACTTGCCTCAGAACATTCTCTGTTGTTATTGGTCAGATTTTTTTTTACCGCGAGAACTGGAAAGGTAAATACAGGAAGTAGGATGACTACTGTGTATTTATGCATTTCTGGGGAGAAAATAATACAAATCATAACGTAATTTATGGTGGGGGGTGTCATCGCCCTGGTTATTAATACCATATATGCATATACCACTTTTGTCAAATTATAGAGTTTGAAAATGAAGCACAGCTACAGGTGGAAAATAACATGTTTATGTCTGTTTATCCTCCAGAACCATGACATGCTCAGCCACAGATATTTTCAAGGATCCATCAGGTATGTACAGCGGCAAAAAATGATTTACAGTTTACCGCTGGTCCTGTTTTAGTGCAGTCCCTTTCTCACTTGCAGGACCACACCAGAGTTTGCCATTGGATTCGAACCCAGACCACCTCTTTCAGGTGATCTCAGTTCGGTTGGTTAGGTGCGCACCTGAGTGCGATTACCATGTTCTCACCAGACAAAATGAACCACACTAATGTAGAAAAAGAACTCGAGTTTGACTGAAATGAACTAAAGCTTGTAGGTGTGAAAGCATCCTTAAAGAGTAGAGATTTGGAAATTATTGGCAGCACCTTCATTTGAAAACCACAGTGGTCCTCACCCACTCGATACTGAGCGCAGAGGAAAAAAGAAATAATTTATTCTGTTGCTTTGTATTGTCTATGGAGTCTGTGTTTTTCTGAAAAAAATATTACAGACAATATTCTCTCTCTTTCCATGCCAAACTTCTACCTGTCTGTCTGTCTATCTGCTGTGCATCTTGACACACACCTATCTCATCAGATACCGATCTTTCATTTACCGGGAGTCCGGGAGGGAAAGAGACGCATGATGGTCCATGTCCAGACCAGAGATTCACAGTTTTAAAGCTCATTGACAAGGTGTAGTAATGATTTTACCTCTAAAGAGGTATAAAATGTTCAAACATGGCTGCAGTGTTATATTTGCTCATTTGTTTGTGGTTTTATGGGCTCTCTCCTTACGCGTGCTCCTGTGACAGGGTGGTTTTCAGGTAGGCAGACGTTTTTGTTTTTTTTTTGTAACTTAGATTTTTATTCATTTTTCATCATATATAATGCATTCAGATCACATTCTACATTTAAAAAACAAAGGGGTTAGGGTAGGGAAAAATAAAAAAAATAAAATAAATAAATAAAAAAAAATAAATAAAAGGGAGGGGGGGGGGCAAACGTTGGAGCATCAAGTTTTTAGTTTCCATCTCTTAATTCTTCTGGTTTTTTCAGTGTCTTTGGTTATTCTTTCAATTTCTGCCTCGTTGTTGCACTTTGTAGTGTGTCCATTTCCGCCATTTTTTCTCCCATATTCCTTCTTGCATTCTTCGTCGATATGTTAGTTTTTCCATCATACGTATGTCCTAAACAATGTCAGTCCATTGTTCTTGGTCAGGAAGAACTTCTGATCGCCATTTTTTTGTGATAGTTTTTTTACATGCAATCAACAAGATTTTAACTAGATATCTGTCCTCAGCCTGTATAACATTGTCTTTTTTAAGATCACATAAGTACATCAGGTTACAGTTCATTGGTATATTATATCCTAATATCCTCTGTATTGTCACATGCATAGATTTCCAAAATGATGATATTTTGTAGCATTTCCAAAACATATGCGAGTGGTCTGCATTTTGAGCCCCACATCCCCTCCAGCATATAGATTGGGTATTTGTATATTTTCCTTGAATCTGTGGTGTAATGAAAAAGCGAATCAGGTTTTTCCATCCAAATTCCCTCCATGCCCTTGAATTTGTTGATGTGTGTTGTGTTTTCCATATTTCCTGCCAGCTTTCTTCTGTTATGTTTAAATTGAGCTCTTTCTCCCATTTCTCCTTTATATAGTTTTTTTCCACAATATCTTTATTGAACCTTTTTTTTTTTTTTAACAAACATGATACAAACAATCAAACACTAACACTAAAGTACTACAAAAAAAAAAAATGCACTAAAAACACCAACAACCACCAACAAAATCAAGTCTTCAACAATGCTCCTCTGTTTAGTCTAGACAATCCAATACATTAGTATACTTATTATGTTCACCAGTTTGGAATTTACAAGGTCCACACACATCATTCACCTTCTTCTTCAAGAGTTATGTTTAAATTTTTTACATAATCAATAAAAGGTCTCCATATATTCTCAAACACAATTTCCTTTGATTTTAGTATATATGTTATTCTTTCTAATGGAAGGTTTGTTAACATCTGTCTTAACCACTGAGTCACATCTGGTCTATGAGTCTTTTTCCATAATAGTGCAATACATTTTTTGGCATTAAGCAAACTGAGGTCTATGAATGTTCTTTCACTTTTATTAAAATTATGCTTTTCTGGGTACAGACCCAACAAAAACAGTTTAGGATTCAATATGATTTGTTTTGAGATTATTTTTTCAATTGTTACCCTCACCTCTTCCCAAAACATTCTTATTAATCTACATTCCCATAAACAATGAAATAGGGTTCCTTTACTTTCCATGCATTTTGTGCATGTATCTGGTATATTTTTGTTATATCTATTTAACTCCTCCGGTGTAACATACATCCGCATTAACCATTTGAAATGTATCAATTTAAGGCGTGCATTTATTGATTTGGTTTGAGCTTCTGTACAAGCCAATTCCCATTGTTCCTCTGAAATTTCAATTTGCAGATCTTCTTTCCAGTAGTTTAATCTTTTCAGTGAATTTTCACTTGAAGATAGTGTCAATGAGTTATAAAACTCTGAAATAATACCCTTTCTTTTACTATCTTTCATCATCATTTTTTCCAAGGATGAATAAATAGGTCGAGTGAGAGCTTTATTTTGATTTGATCGAATAAAGTTTCTAAGTTGAAGATATTTAAAAAAATGTGTTCTATTGAGATTAAATTTGATCCTCAGCTCTTCAAAAGACATTATGTTGTCTGCACATGGCAAATATAAATCCTGAATCTTTTGTATCCCTTTTAAATTCCATACTTTAAATACAGCGTCCGCTCTCCCTGGTTTAAAATATTGATTACCCCATATTGGACTAAATTGTGACAATAACTGTGGTTCTTTTAAATAGTTTTTAGCTTCACACCATATTTTGATCATATGCTTTACAAATGGATTTTTAACTTGTTTTTGTAATTTTTTTGCCGAATCTGAGTATATGAATATGGGAAGAGGTAAAGGTAAATTGTATGATTCCATTTCAGTCCAGTGAGGGAGATCATTTGATGAAAAATAATATGTCATAGACCTCAGTTGTGCCGACCAATAATACAACATAAAATTTGGACATTTCAGACCTCCACGATCAAATGGTAAATATAATAAAGACAAACGTAATCTAGCCCTCCTGTTGTTCCATATAAATTCCACTAACTTTTTTTTTATTCTTGAGAATAGATCTAAAGGTGGTGATAAGGGAATGTATTGAAATAAATAAAGTATTTTAGGTAAAATATTACTTTTAAGTATATTGATTCTCCCGATCATCGACATTGGTAGTGACATCCATCTCTGAGTTAACTCACTGATATCTGACATTAAGGCTTCATAGTTGACACTGGCGACTGATTCTAGCTTAGGCATAATTTGGATTCCTAAATATTTAAACTGATTTACAACATTGAATTGATTTACCTCAGGGGCTGGGTAATTTCTCTGGGTCTCATTTAGCATTAATATTGAAGATTTAGTTTTATTTATTTTATATCCTGATATTTCCCCAAAATTCTTTATTAAATTCAACAAGGTTGGAATTGATTTTTTTAGATTCGACATAAACAAAATTATATCATCGGCGTACAGGGAGATTTTATGTTCTGTTGGTCCAACTTTAATTCCATATATTTGTGAATGTAAACGTATCGCTATCGCTAAAGGTTCAATTGCCATAGTAAACAGTAAAGGTGAAAGTGGACAGCCTTGTCGACATCCTCTATTGATTTTTATTGGTTTTGAAATATTGTTATTTGTTAGGATTTCTGCTGTAGCATTATTGTATATTATTTGAACCCATTTTATGAAATTATTTCCAAGTCCAAACCTTTGTAGGACTTCAAAAAGAAAGGACCATTCAACTCTATCAAAGGCCTTTTCGGCGTCCAATGATAGGAGAGCTGTATCCGGTGCTTCTTTATTAAAATAAATAATATTAAATAGTCTTCTTACATTATGGAAGCCTTGTCTACCCTTTATAAAGCCATTCTGATCTCGATTAATAATATTTGGTAAAATTTCTTGTATTCGTCTTGCTAAAATTTTACAGATTATCTTAAGGTCGGCGTTTAATAGGCTTATTGGTCTCATATTTTCACATTTATTAGAGGGCTTACCTGGTTTTGGCAGCAGTATAATTAAGGCATTATTTATGTATGATGGTAAATTATTATTTTGAAATGCTTCTAAAACCATTTCCAAAAAAGGTTTTATTAATTTATTCTTAAATTTTTTATAAAGGTCAACTGGAAGACCATCTGGTCCTGCACTTTTTCCTGATTTCATATTATCAATGGCTAGCCCAACTTCTTCTTGACTAATTTTAGACTCCAATATCTCCCTGTTTTCATTTGGAATACACGGTATAGATAGTTCGTTCAAAAACCCATTTAGTTTTGTTAAATCAGGTTCATTTTTGGTATCATATAATTTTTCATAGTAATCTCTAAAGGCTCTATTAATTTCTAAAGGATCTATAACTACCTGTCCATTACTTATAATACTGGTAATTGGTGTTTTAATTTCCAATTGTTTAATCTGCCATGCTAATAATTTTCCTGATTTTTCACCTTGTTCATAAAAAGATTGTTTCAATCTTAGAAGACTCGAGGCAGCTCTATTCGCTGATTTTTTGTCGTATTCAGCTCTCAAAATCAGTAATTCATTCTCCAACCTTGGGTCACTTCCTGCATACACTTTTTCCTGAAGATTTTTTATTTTATGTTCCAATTTAGCTCTCTCCTCTCGAGTCTTCTTAGATTTTGATCCTGTATAACTAATAATATGTCCCCTAATAAAAGCTTTGAAAGCCTCCCACTTTACACATGCTGATGTTTGTGTAGTATTGATGTCAAAGAACTCGTCTATCTGTTTTTCTATATACTTGACAAATTCCTCATCCTGAAGCCATTTATGCTGAAATTGCCATCTACCTGATTCCTTTGTCAATTTTTTATCTACATATATTAGACAACAGGGTGCATGATCAGAGATCACGATGTTATCATAAAAGCAGTTTTGAATCTTGGACCTTAATTCTGTGGAAATCAAAAAATAATCAATACGTGAGAATGTCTTGTAGGTACTAGAATAACAAGAATAGGCTTTAACTTGTGGTTTCATTTCTCTCCATATATCTAACAATCTCAATTCTTTCATAAAATGATTAATAGTCATCCTACATCCAATGTGCGTACAGTCCAGTCCTGTTGATCTATCCACACCTGGATTCAATGTACAATTAAAATCCCCTGCTATTATATGTTGCCCTGTAAGTGATGATAAGATGAGAAATAAATTAGCAAAGAACTTCTGATCATCTATATTGGGACCATATAAGTTCACAAGATTTATATTTTCTAATAGCAAAGAACCTTGAATGATTACATATCTTCCAAATTTGTCTCCAATTACATTTTTCACTTGAAAAGGAACTGATTTATGTATGAGAGTCATAACTCCCCTGGCTCGGGATGAAAATGAAGAGGTGAATACACTTCCCTGCCATCTACTCCTAATTCTTTTAACATCCTCCTCTATCAGATGAGTTTCTTGTAAAAACACAATTCTTGAACCCATGTCCTTTATTTTATTCATAACTTGTTTAAGTTTTTTTAAATTTTGTAGACCTCTGCAATTCCATGAAGTTAAATTAAGATTAACACTTTGGTCCATGATCAATAGAGAGTTTAGGATTACCTTGCAGTGTAAACATGCTCATACAGAGAAGCAAAAACATGAGTGGTTGAACATTCATCCTACAAACTACACACAAACAAATTTCCCCTTCCCACACTTGTGGCAAACCCCCCAAAATCAAAAGAAAAATTCTGTCTCCCGATATAGCCATCGACCGTTCCACACCCACGGGGAACAGCCTAAGCCACTCCTTCTTCATCCTCCCAATCACCCTAACTCTACTACTTTTAATGACGTAACATTAACTCTCCTCTGTAGTTTTCCAACTTAACTCCAAAATTTTTAACAACTTTGTACATCATAGTTTTTTTTTTTTTGTTTGTTTTGTTTTTGTTTTGTTTTTTTAATATATAATACAATCTATATTTTGTAAACTTACTATTTACTTCAAGTCAGTCAGATGCCTGTGCAAATGCTTAATTATTCTACCTTATATTTTGTTCATGCTTAGCTCCCAGCAGTCTCTTCTTCTTCTTTGATCTTCTTGATGAACTCCTGCGCCTCCTCTGGGGTCTTGAAGATGTGGGTTCTGCCCTCATACGTGGTCAGCAGTCTCGCAGGATAGATTACACCATGACGAATCCCAAGGTTGCGCAGCTCCTTACGTATGGGATCAAACTGCTTCCTCAATTGCTGGATTCCTGTGGCCAAATCTGGGTAGAACCGCACCTGCTGGTCCTGGTGTTTAATCTCTCCTTTTTTAGCTCGTGCAGCGTTGAAGATCTTCATCCTGTCTCTGTTGCTAAGAAACTTCATAATTAAGGTCCTCGGCGGTCCCTTATCTCTCCGTGGGCCAATGCGATGTGCTTTTTCCAGAACCACTGCTGATTGCAACTCCTCGCTGCCCAGCACCTCCGGAATCCACTTTTCCAGAAAGGAACATACGTCCCGACCTTCTGATTCCTCTGGAAGACCCACCAGCCTCAAATTATTCTGTCTCGACCGAGATTCCAAATCCAAAATATTATCTTCCAGAGATTTATTTTTTTTTTCCAAAGTGCGCACCTTTAATTGAAGACGGGTGACGTCATCTTCAGCACTAGCGAGACGGAGCTCCATCTGCGCCGTTCGTTCTACACAGTCACCCAATTCCTTTCTTATTCCTTCCAACGCTGTCATAATCCCATCAAATCTAGAGGAAAAGTCCGCTCTCATTGAACTCATGGCAGCCATCAGCGCATCTGCGCCATTCCCCGCAGAAATCGCACCGCCGCCAGCTTCCTCCGCCATATATGGAGCCTTGTTTGCTGCGTCACAGACCTGAAAGTCCGTTAATTTGGACTGTTTCGGCGGCTCGCTTTTTCCTTTTCCTGGTTTTCCAGCCTTAGGCTTCGCCGACATATCCTCGCTCAAATGCTGGGATACGTTCTGTCCCAAATGAGAGAGTTATTTGCCGATTTTTTTCTCCAGGAGCAGAGCAGAGCGAGACACGTCCGTCCTACGTGGCAGCCATAACCGGAAGTCCCTCCTTTATATAGTTACTTGTATGATTGTTTGTCATAAGTTTCTGATATAGTTTTGAAATAATTCTTATTTTATTTCCTGCATATGAGCTTAAAATAAGTTGTATAATCTCGTTCACATCTGTTTGGAGGTTATGCCTAATCTTCTTCATATAGTAATCTCTCATCTGCAGATATCTGAAAAATTCCGATCTTTCTAATTTAAATTTTCTCCTGATATTTACAAAGCTCCCGAGATCTTTTTTTCCGATATTGCCCCATGCTGTGATTCCCTTGTTCACCAGATTTTTGTATCCCCTATCTTGTTTTGCCGGTTCAAACTGACTGTCAAATGCTACCCATTTCAATAGTTTTATGTCTTCCCTTATATTATATTTTTGTACTATTTTATACCACAGTTCTAAAGTAAATTTAGTGATTGGGTCTATTTGTTTGATTTGCTTATATGCATCTTTATCCCCTATTATGCTTTGTACTGGGAGTCCCTCAATTTCCTTTTCCATTTCTTTCCATTTTGCCTCATATCCCTCGTCGCACCAACATATGATATATCTTATTTGTGCTGAGTAGTAATATTCCTTTAGACTCGGTAGGCCCATGCCTCCTTTCTCTTTTGGTAATTGGAGGGTTTTATATTTCACTCTTGGTTTTTTACCTCCCCAAACAAATCTCGATATCATCCTGTCCCACTTTGAGAATTGGGCATCTGGAATCTCTGTTGGTATAGCCTGGAAGAGGTAAAGTAATCTAGGTTGTATGCTGATTTTGACTGTCTCAATTTTTGAATTCAGATCCATATTTAAGATTGACCATCTATCAATATCTTTTTTTATTTCTTGTTCCAACCTATCATAGTTTGCTTTATATATTTTGCTTAGGTCTTTAGGTATGTTCACTCCAAGGTATTTTATTTCTTTTTGGTTCCAGTTTAGTTTGATCTTATCAGTTATCTGGTTTAGAGGGTTATAGTGGAATGTCAGTATTTGTGTTTTTGTTATGTTTATCTTGTATCCTGATAATTTTCCAAAATTTTCTATCAAGTTCATCATTTCCATTATTGATTTATCTGGTTGTTCAAGGTAAACTATAATATCGTCTGCAAATAGCCCAATCTTGTGTTCCGCCCCCTTTATTGTTACACCTTTTAATTTCTTATTTTGTCGTATCGCTTGAGCCAATGGTTCTATGAACAGAGCAAACAAGGTGGGCGATAAGCAGCATCCCTGCCTAGTTGATCTTTGTATATTTACTTTGTCTGTTAAGCTACCGTTTATCTTGATTCTTGCCACAGGTTCTTGATATAGCGTCCTTATGCATTGTACTGATTTTTCGTTAAATCCAAAGCGCTCCAGTACACTATATAGGAATTTCCAGTTAACCCTGTCAAATGCTTTTTCTGCGTCTAAACTCATTATTACTGCGCTTTTCTTTTCTTTATGTATTTGGTTAATTATATGTATTGTTCTCCTGATATTGTCATGTGTTTGGCGTCCCTCTATGAATCCAGTTTGATCATCTTCTATCAATTCCGTCAAGAATGTCTTTATTCGTTTACATATAATTGTTGTGTATATTTTATAATCTACATTTAATAAAGAGATTGGTCTATAGTTTCCGCATTGTTCTTTATCTTTCCCTGGTTTTAAAATAACTGAAATGATTGCTTCGTTCCATGATGGAGGTATTTTGTTGTTGTTCAGCGTCCAATTAAATGACTTTAGGAGTTGTGGCGTGAGTTCTTCTATAAACAGTTTATAAAACTCAGATGGGTATCCATCACTACCTGGTGATTTACCGTTTTTAAGTGACTTAATCACATCTCTGATCTCTTGTGTTGTTATTTCTGCTGTTAGTTTTTCATTTTGTTGATTTCCTATTGATGGCAAGTCCAATGTGTCTAGAAATTTTTTGATATCTTTAGTATTTGTTTCTTCAGGTTGCGAGTATAGTTCTTGGTAGAAATTATGGAAAATTTCTTCGATGTTTTCTGGGTTAACTGTGGTTTTATTTGTGGTGGGGTCTTTAATCTTGTATACATTATTCATTGTTTGTTGTTTTCTTAACCGTTTTGCCAGCAGTTTTGTGGCTTTTGGCCCCGTTTCATAATATTTTTGCTTTAGATATCTATTTTTCCTTTCAGTTTCATCCATTTGTGTTTCTTTTATCTTTGTTTTTTCTTCTTTAATTTCTTGATATATTTTTGGGTCATTTGTGCTTTGGATGTTTATGTTCTAGTTCCCTCAGTCTCTCACATCTTTGTTCATACGCTTCCAGTTTAGTCTTATTTGCTTTTCCTGTTTCAACAATTAATTTACCCCTTAACACGGCTTTTAGTGTGTCCCATAGTATTGTTGGGTCCACTTCTTCATTGTCATTCTCTTGGATATATTCGTTTATGTTTATTTTTATTCTTTCTTTCATTTTCTCATCATTTAACAGTCCTACGTTAAGTTTCCATGTTGTTTGTCGTTTTCTATTGTTCAAATATATTTCCATGTATATAGGATTATGATCTGATATTTCTGCCCCTCCAATCCAACAATTTCTCACCCTGTGTCTGTCACCTTCATTCATAAGGAAGTAATCTATTCTAGAGTGTACTTTATGGACTGCTGAATAATGTGTATAGTCTTTTTCGAGTGGGTGCAGGTCCCTCCATATGTCTACCATACCCATTTCTGCCAGTGAGGTTCTTATGAACTTTGTTACATGTTTTTTTGTCTTCTTAACACTTGTTGTGTCAACTTCATGATCCATGACAGCATTTAAGTCTCCTCCACAAATTAGGACTCCTTCACTGTGTGTTGCTATGAGATCAAACAGATGTTGCAAAAAAACCCTTGTCACTTTCTGGTGGGGCATAGATGTTCACTAATGTAATCTGCATACCATCTATTCTTCCCTTTATTATTACATACCTGCCTTCTTTATCCTGGATTTCCTGTTCACTTTCAAATTGTATTTTGTTTGAGATTAGTATCATAACCCCCCTTTTTGCTCCTCCCTTAAATGAACTGTAGTAGGAGTTCTTATAGCCAAATCTCTTTAGTTTCACATGTTCTGTCTTGCTCAAATGTGTCTCTTGCATAAATATAATTTCAGCTTTTTCCTTCTTGAATTTTCTTATTATTCTTTCCCTTTTAACAGGTGAGTTCAGACCATTCACGTTTAATGTCATTATCTTAAGATTTTTACCCATATTCATGTTTTTCCATTTTTTTAACTTGTGCTCCTAGCCCCTTTAACAACAAAAATAACACATATTTATATAAAAACACATTAAAAAATCTCGACCTCCGTACTTTGGGCCTTTCTTCTGCCCACTGGTCCCTGTTGGTGGGTGGGGGGTTTGTCTTCACAGAGTGAAGGGCCCTCCCTAGACTTCTAATTACTATCAAAGTAATAGTCATAAGTCTAGAAATGTCCAACAAATATCACTTAAACCTCTCCTAGCCGTCTGTTTCTCTTTTACCTTGTCTTCTTGGCCTTCATTTCTTCTGTGCCTTTCTTAATCTTTGTTATGATCTAGGCTTTCAACTGAAAGCCTAGTAGCTTGTCCTGGGCCCGCTGCTCTACGTCTCTCCCCCTTCTTCCGCCGTTCACTCGTCTCCACTCCGTCTGTCGTGGTGCGTTCAGGGCCGCCGCTGCTCCAGCCGTCTCCTTCGGCACGCTCACCTCAAGGCCCCGCTCCACAT